>QFEX01004627.1:23593-42396 GCA_003316505.1 Suillus alpinus
AAGGGCACCATGTCAATGACGGTCTTGTTAAGCAACTTACTTTTGCTTCCTGTATCACGGTGAGAAGAACGAAAGATAAACACAAGAATGACAGAACTCACCATTCGCTATATTCTCTCAGGAAACGGCCCTTGTGGATTACAGGAAAAACCGGGTGTGCATAAGTGAAATATAAATCAACTAAATGATCTTGCACCGCAAGGGGAGGTAAATTGACCACAACGCCTTCGTTTAGTGGAGCAGGATTTGAGCTGGGCTTTGCGGAGGGCCAAAAACGTGCCATAGGCAGGTTCCTGTCATCACGGTACTGTGACTACGTATAGAAGGAATCAGAATAGAAACGAACCATATTCCCCCCTCATGTCTGCTATCCAAACGGGAGCTACGCCCCAAAAGATGGAGGCCACTAACTTTTCCATGGTATCGAACCTAATATAAGAATATAAGAATATAAGCATATGAAACACTAATTTCGGAGCTCGCTTACCTCCTGATTCTCATCCAGAGAGAGTTGACCAAAAGCAGTATCTGGGCCATTGGATTCATCGGTACCGTCTGACTCTAGAATCATATTGGCCGATCAAATCAAAGGTGTGTGGAGTAAAATGCTCACCCGAAAGCGCATCCATCGTGTACATTTCATTCCAGTTTGGCTGATGTGGACCACTGCTGGTTGACGGTATGTCGAGCCGCCGCCGTTGTTGCAAAGGAGCTCCGCTAGGGTTATAGGCTTGCGGAACACCTTGACGGCCGACATGTCCTTTCGTCAGGCTCGCAGACAAGCGATCCTGCCACTCTGAAGTGGGTACGGTTGAAAGTGTGTTGTCTACAAGAGCTTGAGTTCAGGTACCCCCAAGGCTGGTTTCTCACCTCTTGACGATGATACAATTTCTCTTGAAATCCTGGACTGTCTTCGAGAACGAGGAGAGTCACGGGCCGAAGCTTCGTTACTCCGGAATATACACGCAAAGAAGTCTTCTTTTGTCGCTCCGGCTGGCTGTGAAAGTCTGCCCGAAGGTCCCTGCAGAAGTATTCAACAATTTGCTCCATTTAGAGTGTTGAATGTACGTCAGCACTTACAAATGGACCTGTGTCTACTCGATTGAGAATTTCTCTTGCAAGATCGTCTTGCCTTATATCGGCTATGACTTGTCGTACTCGGGTATCTGGACAAGCAAGAACAGCGCCCAGAAGGGACTCCACCTGATGCCATCGCTGTTCGATCGCCTGTATGTAACCCTTAGGAGGACCACGCTTATAACTGGGACCTGAAAACGATATTGACACCCTCGCCGGCGCTCATGCATGCAGGAACGCTCACCCAGAAATGTACATGCTGGAATCGAACAGAATGAGTTGAGACATACTGAATGCTTCAGTTATGTTACGCACTGTTTCCCGCTATCGTGCAACTCTTGCAAGTACCAGCTGTTCCGGATGGCTCGCACTTGCTCTTCGTCTTTCTGCACTGATCACAAGCTAACATTGTTCAACTACGAGTCGAATAAGTGCCCAGACTGGGCGCACCTCTGCTGCTGCGCTTCCTAGTTGCGAGTGTTTCTTGGTTAACTTCTTCATCAGAAGGCTCCGATTCGTTCCATTGGTGAGCGGACATGACGATCAAGCTTAAGGAGAGTTTCGAAAGATGTCTGAGTGGTCGCGTTTATAGAAGGATGAATAAGAAGTTAATACCTATCATTCTTCGCACGGGGGCCGATAATCACTTACATATTGGCATAATTTGCCTCCTATGTAGCATAGCAGCATAGCCTACTCTTAAGGCTAATGATAATATTACACCGTGTCCGTGCTACGAAGCAGTGAATTAATTGTCATGACTTGTTCCAGAAAGTGGATTTTGTAGCTCTATTCTTGCACATAGGATACCCACGTGTACACGGTCTCAAGACCTTTCTTGATCAAGAATGGCTCCGAACACCTTGATGGTCAAAGGCTCATACTGCAAAAGAAAAATAGCACAGCGATCATTGCTCTCTCAAGCGACAGTGATCATGCATAAACAACTACCCGGAATGGGTGACGAGGTATTGTAGGTAATACACTTGGAGTGACAGTCTTGTCCTTAGTATGGTGTATATAAATAGAACATGACGGACCCAAGATAAGAGATCAGGAGCCTGAGGCTTCGTTCAGATTCGATGAGGAGCATGCTCGAAGTAGACGGAGCGGAACATCACCCGCTCGGCTATATACGCCCTCACTTCAAAGGACTATAAGAGAGCGGGAGCAGGATGAACGAATCCATATGCTTCGCAAGCTGGGAAGTCTGAGTTCAATGTGTTACGATAAGTACATTTCACGAGAGGGGCCGTTCCACATACCTTGGACACAGTCTCCGCCCAGCCATCAATCTGCCATGCTTTCTCACGCATCTCTTTCCTTGCCTCGAGACTCCTGCGCAGGACATTAGTTCTATCCACATGGAGGTTATATTGATAAACGAACGGGTATTGCCACATATGGTGCACTTGGTGTAATCTTCCAACCTGCGAAAACCAAGCTCCGACGGGCGCGACGAACTTGCGACGAGCTTCGATGCCTCTCCGCCTGCATGAGCTTGTAAGAACGGCGTGATTTCCAAAGACGATTGAAACAAACCATGCATTCTCCCACTCAAGTAGTGTACCTGGTTTTAACTGGTAGCTCCGAAGCTCAAAGACGCCGCCTTGGGCGTGGGGTGGCGCAGTGGGGAAGAAAGCAAACTCTTGCGTTAGCTGAGTCGACCGTGAAGTAACGTAAGGTAGGAGCGCCTTGTACGCCTTGGCGTGCTGGCAAACGCCCGATAAGTTGATGCACACTCGAGATTAGGAGACTCGTACTTCTGACGTTCTTATGAGTTCAGTGGTCTTGTCAAAGCCGGCGTAATTCTCGTATTCGAGTATATGAACTTGACGTAGAGCACAACATCAAGACAAGATAACCATGATATCATTGAAAGACATACCGAAAGTGTCCTGCTGCCCCACTACGGTTTCCCAACTTCCGGTCAATTTGACGTGTAACTCTGGCGCATCCTTTATTCCAGCATAGTACTTCTCCCTGAATAAGTCAATCACATCTCAAAAAGCGCCTTCTGAGAGACGAGAAATTTTTTCTTACGCTGCGGCTTTATACTCGTCAATCGCCCCCGGTGTAACTCGGTGAACTTCAGGATGCAAGCTGTTAGACAAAGTCTAGAAGCTCATGTTCGCTTCTCACCCTCGAAGCCGTGAACATATTTCCCCCTAGCAACAATCCTTGAGTGCTGTTGAACCTCGATGTCTCCTGCTTTCTTCGCTTCTGGTGATCCGTGGAGGAGACTCTGTGAGAAATACTCCGTCAGGACAACTGTCGCAACGTTGCATGTGCGCTACCTGGACGGATATCGTTCTGCGCGCTCCAAGCGCGACTTTATTAACAGATCTCTTTGCGATGGAGGACAGCATGATAAAAGCTAGTTGCAACAAAATGCGGTGGAGAAGAATTAGGGAGTGGTTGTAGCTAGGCTGAAGAAACGGCACAGGTTGAGAAAGTACGTAAGAATATAAGCTTGACCCCTGAGTTTCAACTACGATTAGTAAATATTCGTTCTTAATTCCGCTGAAACAGCCTCAAGCTCCAATGCAAGTTGATTTTGCAACATGAATGTACCCAGGGCGATAGTAGAGACAGAACTGGTCTATCATGTTAACCACCGTATCCAAAACTCATAGATCATCCAGTGAGCCGAAGACGGTATATCAACCTGTAGACTCGCTCGGAAGAACCGATGGTCTGTCTCCTGTAACTGCACTTTACATTCTTGCAATTTGCGAGGTGCAGACCTAAGGCCACGAAGCTCGGTCAATTGGGTTTCTTCGCATATCAACGCATGCGTGGAGACAACCTTGATGCACTAAGTCAGCACAATGAAACCAAGCTGACCAGAGCACATAAGTTCACCCAGTTGACAGCGTCTGTAGAGGATTCGAACAGGGCTTGGCGCAAAACGACCACCGTTTCCCTCGTAACAAGAAGGGTAATTTCAAGTGTGGAACTTGCTGAGCCCACGCGTGACAGCATGTCCAGGCTTACGAAGTCACCACGTCGTGCCGCTTACAAACGAGGTCAATCGCCGCACTTGGACTCATCGTCATTCAACCTACGAAGTGGACTGCGGAATGCAGTGTCCGGGCGGCCGTCGACAGCATGGGAAGGAGGGAACCGCAAGTAATGGTCCACAGCATCCTGGCCCGAAGACTGTATAGTTCGTGATTCCTGCGTAACCATGTCCTCAGCCGAGTGAATTCCAGCCTTCACGTTTGATGGTAGTAAAGGGATGTTCGTTTGCAGTAAACAAGAAGCGCCTAGGCACGGCGCTTGAAATATATGATGACCAGCAGGGGTTACCGCATCAATTTCGACGAAAGGTAATTTCGATTCTTCTTGAGATATATGTGGCGCTCTGACCGCGCTCAAAAGAGCGTCCAGATATCGAGAAGCTTTGACCTGTGTTCCATAGTGAGTGTGACTTCACAACCATGCATAACAATGCCAGCAAATTTTACTGACAATATGGATTTTATTACGTTCATGACCTTCCATTCCGACTGTGAATGGTTGACCACCTCCTAGCTCAATACCTTGGTCGAACCAAACTTCAGGAACCCGATTATTCAGGATCGTAAAGTAGTTGTCCGCCATCTTCATCTCATCCTCGGATGCGTTCAGATGATGTAAGAGCGCCAAGAAGTCCGAAGCTCCAGTCCGAGGCAGAATTGTGCCATGTCCAAGCCACGCGGACGAAGTATGCGCACCGTTGGACGTAACCGATGTACGTAGTTGAGTAGATAAAACCTCATGTGGAGGCAGAAGGTGTATTGAGTGGTCAGGGGTTCCAAGAGCCCGAGCATGCAGAGTGCGAATAATCTCAGGCATGATAAGGTAGTCGTCATCCTGTAAATGTCAGAAGTTCTATGTCAGAACACGAGCCCGGAAGAGAAACCTTAGTACCTGCAGGAAGCAGAAACGAGTGGTAGCCTGTTCGCACGCAACGTATCGAGCTTGAAAGTAGGCATTATGAGGCGAATTGTATATCCTCAACTTTTCGGAAGGGCAACCTGTCTTCGCGAAAGTCTGGCAAGAAAGAACGGCGTGTATGAGACGGATAACGGCGTCCACAAATTCTCGGCTCACCTGGTATGAGATCTCCCTCGGATTGTTGTTCCACACCACAACCTCCGCTATGTACATCCTCTAACCATGGACTACAAAGAAGACTGGCAATCCGAACAACATTGGGGAGCCGTGACCAGTTCAAGATGACCGCTGTCACGTCAGGATAGGATTGAGACGCTGAAACTAAGCTAGCTCTTTGAACATTCGAAGAGCTATTTTCTCCAACCAAGAAGCTCGCGACAAGGGGACGATTAGGGATAGCGAGGCCCTCCCAAGGAGTTTGACCTAAGTCAGCCAGCACACGGGCGCGTCGACGCAAGAGGAGATGGACGCAGAACAGCGTAGCACAGGCGACGAGGAGACAACGAAAGACGATCGTCCTACGAGCCATCGACCACAATTGCCACGAAGACGTTGTCTACAAACATACGTAGAATACCTCTATTAGAGTCATGATCGAGGTTTGGCTGCTGCAGGTCACCAAAACGGGTAGTTACTAAGCGCTAAGCGCTAAGTACGCCTGCACTTGTCTACGAGTACAAATTATGCATATGCTCCACTCAGCGAACCGAGACCTTACACATGATATTCAGCCTGACTTTGAGATCAAAAATATTGAGCTCTGAACATCGCCGACTGTGGCGATACACAAGTATAATTAACTCTGCAGGCGGAGCATACGTCTGACTCGGGTCATATGCATTGTGCAGTAATGTTACAATCTAGTCCATTCTACCTTTCAGTGTACGCGTAATAATCTTGTCCTTGGTACTGTGAAGTAGAAATGAAATCAATGGCAGAAAGCAAGCTGGAGGAGGAGAAACTCACATGACATGGACAATGGCTCCCCAACCAGAGTACGCGTCTCTATCGACAGCGTTCAAGAGCGTTTGCGAGATAGTTTCGAATAGATCTTCCGCTTCCAAATCTGGCTCCCAAAGACCCTCTGCTACACCAAACAATTTTGCGCTCGCTGTACCAGCTACCACAAAGTCTTTTGCAAAGTTTAGACATCCTATGAGGTCTGTGGCGGCGATGAAGGGCTTGTAACCTCCAGAAGGCGTTTTAGATAGACCAGCCATGACTGGTTCGATGAAGTAAGGGCCAAACCGATGCTGATAGAGCGTCGAGGAAACCAGGTGGGCAAAAGTCTCTGGTTCGATTTCTCTCTCCTCCTTGATGGTATACATATTGACCCGATAGCGAAAGCGCTCCCGACTAGATGCCACTACGTTAGGCGGCGAGTACTAAACCAACAACAATCAACTCACAGTGTTGTCACGTCAGAAGCCAATCCAGGCAGGCCAACATACACCCGATCAGTGACAGGAAATATCTAACAAGTAATCGCGTTTAGCAGGATGACACGACGAGGGCGAACACCATACTCTCTGGTAATTTGAGGATATCCCCAATGCTTGACTCCCCAACCGCAAATCTGAAGCAATGGCGACACAATCTTTCCCTACCATGGCTATAACGGAGCCACCGTTATATTCCATGATCGACTGCAGACAGTGTAAATCAGCACAGTAGAATATGTGGGCTCAGAGAGTTGACTGACCATGTTTGCTAGCTCTGGTGGTGATTCTGCTATTTAGTATGAGAGAGACAAGTACTACTGGCGCGGCCAGTGACGCGTCCCCCGTTTGGTGTTACATGCCTTTCCTAATCTGGCATGATAATTTCACCGGAGTATATACACTGAACCCTTCGATGCTGTCTTGCAGGCTTCAGCTTCAGCGCTCAGCTCAGTTCTAATCATTGTAATAGTAGTGGATACCTAATTCGTTGACCTTAGAACAACTAATAATTACAAAAGGCTACGTACTGAGGAGAGTTATAATTGCTACTGATCATGAGGAGAAAATCATGTATGGAGTAAAGTCAGCCTAAAGTTCTGCCCAACCCCCGTCCACCTCTTGTTGACTTCCGAATGTGGTCAACAATAATACGATAACGCTAACCCCGAGACGCATCCTCATTCCCCGGTATAGTTGTCCAATACCTGTGTTTCTGAGCCATCTGGATCCATCTTGCTTCTCTACAAACAAGTCATGAGCATCCTTTTCCTCCGCGCCTTCCACCTGCCGTCTTCTCGATCTTGTTCTCCGCCTAATAGGAAGGTCCGACCTCTCCTCCGTCACAATGTGCCACAGCGCATCCACCACACCATTGTATGGTACAGGACGCGTCTCGACACAAGTGCGCAGCGCTTTCGCTGTACTCCGGGTTTGTACTTGTAACCTTCTGCGCACAGTCTCGATAGGCAACGAGATGAGAAGACTTGCCACAGATCCCAGGACTTGAGCAAAAGCCCATGCAACGGGGCTGGTGTCTGGAGCGACGTGCGGACCAAAACCTAGTCGAGGAGCGATAAGCGTAGGCATGAGGATGTGCAATAGAGGACGGAGGCCATTGTCCAGAATTGTGGGGATAAAGAGTTGCGGATGTAAATAAATGCTTCTGATACCGCCCTCCTGGGCTATTATCTGCCTTAATGCATCAAATGGCCCAGTGTACGTGCGGTGGCGTTGCATCGCTGATTGGGCAATTAGGCGTGTCCGAACGAGATCCAGAGGCGAGAGTAGAAAGCCAGTGATGACATGTGATGCTACCGGCAAAAGAAGTGGTGGACGATATAGCCCAGCGGCTGATGACAAGAACACAGAGTGCATGAGACTGTCCACAAGTGGTTGAACATTACTAAAAAGCACATCGTGAACGCAGGATGTGAATAGCCCTGCGGATATTAGCTGAGGTCAGATACAGAACACCACCGGGGAATAACGATTCACCTTTCCATAGTGAAAGCCAGCCTTCTCCACGGAAGGCAGCGACGCGTTTTACCATGTCCCAAGCACCGTTCATACTACCCACAGGAATGATATATTCTGGACGTGTTCCGTCTTCCAGCACAGAAGTCCTGACCACATAACCCTGATCGTCAACGGGCTTTGGTGCGGGGTACTTTATGTGTGAACCAGCGGGGTCCGCGAAGTAGGACTCGTCTTCGTTCGTAGAATCGCTAAGCTAAGATGAAGCTTACAATGGTATGAATTACACATGTTAGATGCCCACCTACCGCTTCTTCCTCTTCTTCTTCCTCGCATACCTGGCTAGATGGCGCTGGGGCATCCTTGGGAATCCACTGAATTTGAAGAAGCAATTTTCCTACTTCCAGTGGCATCACAAGTGCTGTACTTGTGTACTGAAGCAATGCTGAAGCGACTAGAGAGCGCAGTAGCAAAGGCACATTAAGACTGGAAGGTTCGCTGAGGTCTAGTGAAGGAGACAAATCAAAAATTGAATTATGAGCAGGACGAGTAGTCCATTGATAACTGGTCATTGAAGGAGCAGCGGGAGCGGCTGCGGGTGCACTTGTGTTCTGCATAGGAGGTGGAGGAACGAATGCCCATGCGGATGAGGGAGGGTTGTAGAGATCACGAAGGGACGGGTTTGAGCTCATCAATGATCATGCAATGTAACCCTCCCGAACTGGGAGAGTCAAAAGCAATATGTTGCACTTGGCCGGGAGCTGCTAGTCTGTGAGGTGGAAAGAACACAATTCTGTCTTGACTGAAAACCCCCACAGGCCTATGAAAGCTAGAGTAAGTTAACGGAAGAATCGGATAGTTGCCGCCCCCAAGTTCGCCGATTGCCACGTGACCATCCTGGCTAAATGCAGTGTGGCGGTGCAGTTATGATGCATCTTGGGGATAACACTCAGCAACTTATATGCTCAAGGACGCCGCAGACTCATTATTTGTGCCTATACTAAACATCCAGCTAAGCAGACACCGATGCATTCACAATGTATCAGCCACTTAAGGTAGCACTGACCCTTGGCACACAACTAAGCGTCCGTTGTGAGCATGCAGCGAAAACCGTATTCAAGTTCCTGGTTTGCAGTTCTTATGGGCTAGTAGTACTTACCTTTTACAGAGCTGATGTCGTGACAGCTGAGGCTGTTCAATGCATTGCTCTCGCTGTCAGACGAGCGAAACGAACGGCCGTCAGAAAGGGCATGGTCGTCGTGCACAAAACTGATAGACCAAGGTGTGTTGATGACTGCTCCGTACTTAAAGCAGCACCTCTGACTGTGGACACATCCAGGGACTTGGTGTTATCACTCGTCTGCTATGAGGGAGAGATCATTGTTATGGTGCGGTGACCAGCCGGTCTTTTGTCGACGTCCTAGGTTTCCTCGCTCGGGAGGAGGGCGTCCGCGGTCCTTCACACCCACCAGCCACCCTCTTCGCACTCTCCGTCACCGTTTAACACTTACACTCAATTTTTCTTCCAGCATGGGGTTTTGGCTGTATGACTCCTCGGCCATGGCATATGTATAAATATTTGGGTATTTCATTTGTAATTTGCTGCAGCGTCACATATCTGTCAGTTATGAAGATTTGACCTGCCTATAGCTAGGGGAGATTATATACGTAATTCGCAAGTATCTATTGTAGATCTGTGAAGATATAGTACGGTAACTGTTCCACTACATATATATAGTGGATGTATCCATCATTGATCGAACTCAAGTAGTTGCAGACTTCTCAAGTTAGAGACAACACGGTCCGGCGACTAGAACTTGGAGTTGCTGCCTCAACTGATTTTGCAGAAATGCGAGCACTCTTCCTCGCACCCAGCGAAGCTGAACCCAAGCGTGATTTCATCCCGTCCTCCGCGTCAGAAAACTCATCTTCGTCACTGCCGGGTGGTGTGAGTTGCAGTTCCTCGTCACTGTCACTTTCAGATGACACCTCTTTCTGGCGCGTGCTCCCCTTGACCCTTTTCGCAGAGGGTTTCTTAGCTCCCGGCGAGCTCGCTTTCTTCCTTTTCTGTGTCGGCGGCTTCGGGTGCGCCTGGTAATGCAAGAACTGATCGAACCACTCCGCACGAAATCCAACGCATTTCATGACGGTGAAGCTAATCACGAGTCTTCCATCATTGAGTGCCTCCCGAAGACCGTCTTTCGTATACTCGACGAGGCGAATTTCACCCCCCTTGTCTACAAGCTCGGCATTCGTTTTTTCGACCCAATTCTCTCCCCACCGAGTCTTCAGGGTTCCATCCACCCAACTTCGCACGACCAGAGGAGGGAGCAGGTCAAGCTGGTGCGGTGTAATTTCGCCCGAGAGGGAAGTTTCATACGAACCAAAATATGTCCATTCATTCGCCTTCCCAGACACGAAAAGGTCGACTGATCCAGTTACGAGCGTACCATCCTTGAAATGTTTCACACCACTAAACACGATACCGTGCTCTCCCGGAACGAGCGGGAGGTGTGGATTCCAGGAACGCTTCAGTGCAATACTGTGAAGCTTGCTTAGTAGCGGTAGGGGTAGACTCGAGATACGCACTAGGGATATTTGTTCGATTTGTTACGACCTTGCCAGTTGACGAACGTATTTTGGTGATTTCCACCAAGAGCCTGAAGTAATAACAGGTGTTAGCCTGATTTGATAGATGGGGGGAACCCGAGCTCACGTTGCTGATTACAGCACGCCTAAATCCAACATGGAACCTGTGTTCCACAACAACTGGAGGTCCGAGATGAAGGTGCTCAAGATTCCAGATATCAAATTTGCCATCCTCGCTCTTCACGAACGTAACATGGCTGTTCAGATCTCCTTCTTCTGATTTGATAACCACGGCGATTTTCGCGCCTTCCGGCTCTGGTTTGATGAGACTAGATCCAGAAGCATTGGAATTTTGGGGCTGTGAGAAACCTGTGTCTGGAGGCCCATTTTCGGGCATGAGAAGGTTGGATGCGAAGCTGTCGGACATGTCTTGGTCATTGTCCTGATGAGATGTAGCTTCGACGGCAGTCCCATTTGGCTGCCCGCAAAGGTCAGTATCAAAATCAAAGTGAAAAAATGCTCGCATACAGCATCGGATTTTTTAAGTTTTATCATTATGAAATTGAGATTTTTGACCTTTTGAAAAAAAATGATTCAGTAAGTATTATGAGTGAGTGGCTTCAAGCTCGTGAGGCTATACACGAACCGTTTGGTCGTCGAGCTGGCGCAAGATGTTCTTTAGTTCGTCTTGAAGACCTGCAATTTCAGCAGTCTGAAGGTCTCGTTCGTTCTTGAACTGCTTGCTTTCCTTGCGAAGTTTATTTAACTCCTTGCCCTGTTCCGCGGCGAGCTTGCTTTTGGCTGTCAGCGATGCTTGAAGGACAGCTAGCTCTGACTTAAGGTGAGATATTTCTTTGACCTCCTCCTTCACTGGGCGAGCACTTTTGCTATCAGTATCAGATTCTGAGTCACTGAGTTCGATGATCTCATTTTGCATTTTGATGGTTCTTGATTGGCAAACACCGAGGAAGAAGTTCCGAGTGACGATGAGGAGGTGGGCCAGTGGCGCAGAGGCGGCACTGGAAGGGGGCTGTGACAGAAGAAGCGAAAGCAATACAAGCTCAGTACAAACGAGTATTCAGCAGATTTCAGGACCGTCTCACCAGTATGTTAAGCCTTGAAAATGGTAGGAAACATCAATTTTCAATGGCAAGGTACGAGACACCCAGGCTATCGGAAGCAATAGTACTGCTAGTATACTATGATATTAGTATGTAGATGGGCCACCTACTAGGCCCGGGTCGCATTTGTAAACGTGTACTTGAACCGCAGTGAGAGTAGCGGGCTAAGAAGGCTTTTTTTATTTTTATTTTTAAAATCACATTATTGTCCGTTTGGGGTATAATACCCTATGTTGGACATTGCTATCTAGGAAAGGGGGACACCAGTGTCTCTCACCGCATCTCCTACTCTGCAAATGCCCCGGCGAAGGTTTGACCTTCGTCGGTCCGCCGTTCCTGCCGGCCGTTTTAGATGCACGAGTCTGCTACTCTGCGGGGCCGTGTTGATACGGTTCGATTGGGTGAGTCTGACGAGTGATGGGGATATACATGTACTGCTAAGAAGGCTGCTTCTTCAGTAGTGCTGATACCAGAGTTGAATAAAATTGTGACGGCGCTCGCGCCGCGCCAGTCCCCAACTCGTTCAAATCACCTTCCTTCTAAGACTAAAAATGCAGTAATTTTCTGTGACCTGGTATCTTCCTGCTGTTGTGCCGCACAGTGAGCATGTCGGTTCGGCCTCGTTCTTCGGCCGTTGACATGTCCACCACAACACAAGTCTTCGACCACCAATACGCATTGCACCAGCGAAATCATTAACAGTCAAACTCCACATAATTTAACATGCTTGAACCAGGATCGAGGTGACGAGTGCTTCCCCAAGAAACACAGAATCAGCGAATCCTGAAGGACGTATTTTGTCTAGCTTCGCATGGGATGGATTGCCTAACGTTTGAATTGTCATCGTCGACGGCTCATCGGTTTCCGCTCAAGGATTGCAAGTTCGTTGTGAGTGAACTTGGGTATACGTTCATTACAATAATAGATACTTGCATGCTAGCAGGACCTTCATATGGATGATCAAGTGGCGAGGGACGCGAGTTTGAAGTAGTGGTCTACAAGCAATCCAGCGCATACCATCGCCGCGCCATGGCGACTCGCCTGGAGCACGACTCAATATGAGATGAGCATATGTGACTATGTCAACTAGACGCACCATGAATGTCTTCCAGCTGTCTTTGGGATCATGTTGGTCAAAGGACCATATGTGCCAGAGACAAAGGAGGAACGGCGGAATGACACTTATCAGATAGAACGGGAGGCGCTGGCCGTTCAAGTACCCAGCCCACGAAAGGCACCCAAAGAATGTCAAGTCAAATAAACTCAATGCAGGACGAATGACTTCGCCCAGACTGACTGCCATGGACTTGACTCCAGCCATCTCGTCGTCTTTCCTGTCCTAAGATGGTACAATCAGCACAAACCTCCTAGTGCGAAACGTTCCAGGTGAGTCACCTGACACGCGTAAATGGTGTCGTAAAGACATGTCCAGCTACACACAAAAGCATTGTCAGGGGTTCGTAGCAGACCGCCGTCCTCCACACTTACCAGCATGACGCAATTGCGATGGTAAGGATGATGTCCCAATTGAACTGGCCCGTCGTTGCAAGCCAAGTGAATGGGACGGCCCAGCTGCAAGCGAAGCCTTGGAACCAGATAAGATGGGTATACTTCTACATAAAAAAGCCGTACCGAGGAACAAAGAAGGCCAGTATATCCAGCGCTTCATAAGCGGATAAGCACCACCACACGCAGACAGCCCAACAACACCAAGTGTGAGACTAAAGAAAAATTTGTGAGAGAAGTTTTAACAATTCTTGAATGCACTACTCACGCCGCGGTGCCAGCAGTCGAAAACATGTAACAGATGGCAGCGACGAGAATGGCCAGAAGAACTGAAGCCTCTGACCTAGAGACAGCTCCTGATGCGATCGGTCGGCCCTTTGAGCGTTCTATTCCATATTGAACAGTGTCCGGAGAGACAGTCAGGGCTGAACTGAGACGTACCCACTTTGCGATCGAAGTCGCGGTCAAGCATGTCATTTATGACACATCCGGCGCTGTGCACCAGTGTGCCCAGCAATGCATAGAACAGGAAATCCTTCACAACTTCGTTCATGGGCAACGCCACATGATAGGCCGCAGACAGGAAGCCCCAACCTATGCATTATAATTTACAACCAACGAACAAGTATACCCATGTCATCTTACCAAAGGGCCAAAAAATTAAGTCGCTTCCCACTGGAAACCAATGGAGCCTGGTGAGCTCGAACAACGATCTTACCTTGGAGGGCATTTGACGAGGACCTCGAGATTATGAGGAGAAAAACTGGAGTGGATGATCAGAAATAGTGGCGATGTTCATTTTATACCCTACGAGAGCGCTTGCTGCGTATTATGGGCTCACTGCGCGGGCAGATAACCTCTTGAGCAAATTTGCAACAAGTCTACGCCCCAACCCCCTCGGAAGGCCTATGTTTCCCACAAAAGGAGACGGAGCATATGGGACAGCATAGGTTAGCGTTTTGATGCGATAGCTCGGAAGATTGGACAGGGCTCAGAATCCAGATCCAGGGGGGAGGTGGCTATACGTTCTCATGGCCTCTTGAAGTGCCTCCGCCAGGTCCCGTCCTTGATTCGAAAGGTATGTTCGAGTTTGGTTCGAATCGACATACTTTTGCCAAACCTTCAACGTAAGTGATTGTTCGGTGAAAAGTACTCGTCAATTGTCTGCCTGTGCGTGATTATCTGCTCCCCCCATTACGCATCTTGGCATCCGGAGTCAAATTGCCAATGACTCGGAGTCTCGGACACAGCTCCAGTGATCCGCCGGGCAATTTTCACTGTCCGCCCTCAGTGGCCGCCATCAGTACCTGTTGAGTCTCTCTGGTGTAAGTGTAAAATCATCATCTGCCCCCGTTGGGATTACGCCTGACAAATGTGGCAGCACCCTTAAGGAGGTGACAATTGCGAACTCTGAAATCATGTTAGAAAAATATTATCTAGACCTGAGTGCTAGTACATCCGGGATAACAAGTCTATGGCCTTGCACCGGTACTCCGAGCCAAAAACAGTGCTCGCTGCAAGGTTCGAACTTGCGACCTCAGGATTACCGAGTATAACACTCGTCATATGAAATGTATGAGACCTGCGCTCTAACCAACTGAGCCAAGCGAGCCCATGATTAAAATTAGAAATTGATTATATAATCAAGGTTAGTGTATTCCTCCCGACTGCTTGAGAAAGTTGTGTTTTGACAAGTGTTTGACAAGACACTTTACACTTAGTCTTGATCGCGATTGCACATAACGTTTCTACAGAACACGTTGCTTTGACGAGTCTGTCCTCGCCGCCATTCATTGAGCTCAGCCTCGAGCTGGCTTCGTGCCACAAGTCTTTCACAATATCTCCCTTCCATCCTTAGCAATTGCTCGGATGACCAGTCGGAAGAGACAAGCCTCAGATTCTCTCCTCCCAGTGCGTTCTGCTAAATACCAACGCACAGAAGAGAACCAGGGCATTTGGCATCGTTGGCGTCAACTCGGAACTGACGCATTCACACTTGGCTACGAAACGGTCCGTCTCGGATACCTGTCCCTCATGAACTGTGAGATTACTTCTATTGCCAGACACGATCGTACACTGACAACGTGTTAAAAGCCTCTCAAAAACCAGATGGATCTCAAGCCGCGTCTCAACAGCCGGAAAATCCTAATCACGCCGGCTCTTTACCCTCCCGAGCTACCCACTCAGCCTTGCCACCTCGTCTGCCTATACCAGAAGAGTTCCATAATCACATAGACACTCAACCAATGCCAGGCCGCTCGCGGCTTTCATCTTCTTTGCTATCCCGTTCAGAATCCTCTAATGCACTCAATGGAAATGTCACCTCACTCTCAACGCTCACCGGACACACCTCGGTCACCCCAGTCCCATCGACATCGAAGGAACGCATTCCATGCAGCCAGTCGTATGACTTCATAGGAAGTTCCGCACATGGACGAGGGGTGGTAGGAGGCGTTCGCCCTAGGCTGAGTCGAGATCACATATACGCTCGCGTTGTGAGTGTATAAGCAATTCTAACCGGTTTCTTTATCTTACTATGGACCGATGTCATAGCACAAAGCCAAGGTACAAGAAGATAGGAAAAAGGACCGTGAAGAGCTGGTGAAAGAACTCTTCCATTACAAACGATCTACTGGTCAGCTCGCCAGTACTTTCTCTTGATGTTCTATCTCTTACCCCGATCAGGATATACCTCAGATTTCGACTCTTTCAAATGTGCGTCCATTCTGTCTTGTCTGTGTCTGCATCTAACTCCCGTAAATCTCAGCTTTGATTAATTATCAAGCTCGACTTGAAATCCTTGAACGACATGCACTTTCGCGTGCGTGATTCTACTTACTTCAGTTTATCACACTCACGGCGTTGTGCGTAGCTTCACCATCACTGACAGATCTGCGTTCGAAGCAGACCTTGCACGGGCGCTCCCGTAGGCACTCGTTCTCAGATGTGAGCGTCTGCAAACTTCATTTGCCACTTTTGCTAAATTGTGCCAGGATGTTGATCCTGACTTCCTAGAACGTGCACTCAGAAAGGCCAAGAAGTCATTTGAGCTGTATGAGCGTCTATCTTGTCTGTTTTTCCACACTGAATCGATGTTTTGCAGTCCGCCACCCAAACCGTTCTCTCCCTCACATGATCGTCTCCGTTTATCTGCGCGCTATAGAGATGAGGCCATTGAGAAGCGTCTGCGGCCAAAGTTACCCAAGGTTCTTCCTCCTGACGCCGACACGCAAGTCAACGCGCTCCTGTGCAAGAAAGGTGTCATTTCCAAGGTTGCTCGAGAATCTGTTAATGATCGAGATCTATCTCGGTTACTGCCCAGTCAATGGTTGAACGACGAAATCATGAACTTTTATGGTGCGATGATCTTGACGCGCTCGGAGTCCAACTGCGAACCTACTGCAAAGAGAAAGATGCTGGATATCCACTATTTCAGCACTTTCTTTTGGCCAAAGCTGAAAAATGAGGGTTATGACCAAGGGCGGCTAGCGAAATGGACAAAGAAGGTCCGTGACTGCCCAGTAACATTGAAGATGCTTTCTCATTCCGTATCCAGATTGACATCTTTTCAAAAGATGTCATCCTTATTCCTGTCAATCACAACAATTCTCACTGGACCGGGGCTGCCATCAACTTCCGTCGAAAGCGGATAGAGTCGTATGACAGTATGAATCTTGACCGACATCAAGTCTTCAAGGTGCGTTAACTTGCCCTTGGCGTGCCCAGGAAGGTCCTCATGTTATCCGTTAAGGCCCTGCGGGGTTATTTGGACTCGGAACATAGAAACAAGCGAAAGAAACCCTTTGACTTTACTGGGTGGCAGAATCACAATCCCGAGGACACACCACAACAGGAGAATGGTTATGACTGTGGCGTGTTCACGTGCCAATTCTTGGAATCCTTGTCCAGAGGGGAGGAAGAATTCCATTTTTCGCAGCGGGACATGGCCTACTTGCGGCGACGGATGATTTGGGAAATTGGCCATGCCAAGTTCCTGGACGGCCCATGACAATGGGCTTCCACGCCTTGCTCTTTTTACATGGTTTTACGATACTCTCTGTATTAGCATTTACTGTGGATACGGAAATGGCGTGACTTGAATGACGAGAAAGGCGCACTGAGCAAGCAATTGATCCAAAGAAACGTCCGTAGTGGGTGATTGTCATCGCCGAAACCACCATACAATGATGAAGAACCAGAACACGAGTACGAGAAATAGGATGTACCATAACCATCGACAACCCTGCCGCTGTGCCATGTTGTTCATCCGACGAAACGTACCGGCTAGGATGCCCGAGGTCTCCGCGAATGCGTCATTCTGCGGAGCACATGATAAGTAGGGAGCCACTGATGAGTGAAGCGACAGCATGCACGCACCATCTGGCTGAGTTGCACAGTCGATTCTCGGACTTCGTTTCCAATACCAACGGTAATCTTCGTATCAAACTGATGAGTTTCCTGGGCAGACGAGACGGGAAGCACCACTTACATCCTTGAGCAACTTCACCTTGGCTGCCAGGCCCTCCAAAGCCTCGTCGTTTTGACCTTCCAAGTCATCCACGTAGCGGTGGCCAGAAGGCCCTGGGTTTGGGCTGCTATACGGTGACGAGCGTCCCGAGGCTGGAGGTGTCACGCCGAGGAGAGCTGAACGGTCTCGTAGCGCTGTATTTGGTGCTCTGTATCTAAAACATCAATCAATGAACAATGCAAAGTAGCTCTCGGGAATCCCTCACCGTTGGGACATATGATAGTGGTGTGTATAAGATCAGCTCCACGCGTCCCGACGAACGGGCGAAAGAGAACACCAATATTGTAAAGCCCTTTGACCTAGTAACGTTCGCAGCCGAGGCAGCTCAAAGCGGATCCAATTGACAAAGTACACCGATATTCCACGTCTCACACTCTGGTATGGCAGTACCCGTTCAAGTACTCGTTCAGCTTGAGGTATAGAAATCCTTATCTATCTACTATAATATCATCGATACATGAAAATATCCACAAAGCACAGGCAGCTCCGAGGGAGGGTAAAAAGCGGATGCCAGAAGAAACACAAGCCTCCAGATCCAGATTGGAGAGCGATGCATTCTACTGGCATGCGTGCAAATATCTGTAAATACTTATACCTATAAATCAAGAAACTAAAGAACGCGAAAAATGACAATGCGGAGGATATGTGATGGATATGTCAATGCAGATGTGATCGTGGCTAGGGCAAGGTGAGGCTGGTGTGTCAAATCGAAAGAGTGGCAAATAGCGCTATAGAATACAAGCAAGTCCATGGCTTTGATGTACGCGCGCATTCATTCGATACTCATCCGGTTTGGGTTCGTGCTCATCGGTCCAAGGTTCAAGTGTTGAGAGCCACTTCCCTGCGTGTGGGTTTTACTTCTTGCAACTATATCACATAGGGCATCAGTCAAAATGGCCATGAAAGAAGAAAAAACACTAACTCGATGCCTTCAGTCCCCGCCCGAAATTGCGCATCACCATGACGGAAAAAATGATCGTGATGATGAGAAGGACGATTGCGATTGCAGCTACCAGCATCATGAGCCGCAGGGGAAATGTTATATATTCAATAACTCACAAAACGTGGAAAGTGATTTCCAGTACAAGGCATATTGTGTCTCCCTGTACTGAAGAACCCGGAAAA
>QFEX01004628.1:8296-21490 GCA_003316505.1 Suillus alpinus
AAAAGCATTCTCAGGAGAAAACTTGAACGTTAGTCGTAGCTGATTCGAGAACTAGATATCACTGGTGGTAATGATGCAGCGGTCGGTTATTACGCTGGAATTATAGTATGTCATGTTATTTGAGCGAACACAGACGCTTACTATATAATTCCGTTGGTAACAGGAGTCACTTTTCTTCATCACGGAATCACTGACGGTATTGAAGTGGAGCCGTCTTTCTGATCGCATTGGACGTAAACCTGTCATTATGATCGGGTTGTTTGGAGTTGGCCTCTCGATGCTTTGCTTCGGTCTTTCGACCTCCTTTTGGACTCTTGTCGTCAGGTTAGTCAATCTCATTCGTGTATGTGGTTGAATTTCTTTCATCCAATGGGTCAAATAGCCGTTGTATCTGTGGAATGCTAAATGGCAATAGCGGGGTCATGAAAAGCATGATGGGTGAACTTACGGATTCCACTAACATGGCACAAGGATTTGCTCTCATACCTATCACATGGTGCATGGGGAGCTTCTTCGGGTAAGTCTTTCTCTGAATAAAAACTCTTGTTGAGAGTGTCGCAGCTTCATTATGGGAGGAACTCTAGCGCGACCTCAAGATCGTTGGCCCAATCTCTTTGCTGGACAGTTCTGGGCGAAATATCCATATTTCTTGCCTTGCGCTATCGCTGCATCAGTTGTTTTTGTGTCGTTCATGCTCGTATTTCTCCTGGAAGAGGAAAGTCAGATTTGAGATAGACACACCAATCACAAACATTGACACCCTTTCAGACATTAGCGACCAAGCGCAAGCGCAATATACCTAGCGATACTGTGGACCATCAACTTTTGGGGGGATCCAGGAGTAATGAATCACCCTCGGAGAGTATGGCCAACGTCCCTCTACGTTCGCTGCTCATTCCCGCCATCATAATCCCTCTTGCAAATCAAGCCTTGCTTGCGTTTCTCGACATCTGTATCTTCGCTCTCATTCCCTTATTTTATTCCACCCCCAACTACCTCGGCGGACTAGGATTCGCACCCCCTGCGATCGGTTCATGGATGGCGCTGTTCGGCGTGATCGACGGTTTGTTCCAGGCGCTGTTCTTCGCCAAGGTCGTCGACAGGCTGGGTCCCAAACGCGCCTTCTACATCGGTATATCGTGTTTTATACCCATCATGATCATGTTTCCAGTCATGTCATGGCTCGTCTTCTCCCGAGGTGTCGATTATATGGTCACGATCGCACTGCTGTGCCAGCTTGTCCTGATAGTTACGTGGGATATGTCTCTAGGTGAGCGGTTTATCGCGCGTACGCAGTCCCTATTACGGATCTCATGCTCGCTCGCAACCAGCCAGCATATTCATGTTTGTCACCGCGTCAGCACCTGCGAAAAACGTTCTAGGCGCGGTCAATGGCATGGGGCAGATGACAGAATCAATCGCACATGCAGTCGGTCCCATGTTCGCCGCATCCATTTTCGCATTCTCGAAGGATCACAATATATTGGGTGGTCACGCGGTATATGTTGTTCTGTGCTTACCTGCGGTTGGAATCTTATGGTTGGCGTCTCACCTACCCGAGGAGTTGCAGAATAGGGATGAGGATGAGTGAAGCTCTTTGACTTACTGGCTCCTCATACCGGAGAGGAAGGAACTAGTGTATACCTGTGCTCTTAGCATACCTCGCATGAGTGTACATAAATGATACAAGCCCTTGTCATTGATTACTTCTTCTTTCATCTCATTCTACACGAATCTTTTTCTCGATAACATGATGTAGTACGTGGTGGTGGGGGGATATGCAAGGAGCGCGTGAGTGGGGGAGGGAAGGAGGGGGGGGCGCCCAAGGATAAGAAACAAGTCCCGAAAACACAAACAGGGTAATACGCAGTTGTACGTGGTATCTGGTTCGTATCGTAAGCAAGATGGATAAAAACGAGCGCCCACGGTAATATGGTAGTGTAGTGTAAGAATGAGTCCGTGCGTAATACGGTGTCTCGGGCGCTTGTACACTGCTGACTTGCCCTCTCTTGCCGGAGAGATGTGGCCGGGGGTAGAAACGGATTATGCTGCGCTGTACAAGAACAAGTTGTTCGTCGCAGCAATCTAATTTTGAAGTATCAGCATGCAGACTAAAGCGCAGGAAACATTGGCAGCCCAAAAAGGGACGACGCAAAGCCCGAACTATATGCAAAGCGTGACACTCACAGCAATCGTGTTCTCTCGTGGATGCCAGCTAGCATGCAAGATCTTCTTGTTAAAGTCAAGCGTATCTGTTTGCATCGCGTCCCGCAGTCCGCCGGGACGCGGGCCGTTCTTGAGCCCGTTCTTGCCGGCAGGTGCACCGATCTTCTTGGCCTTGAAAGCAGACTTGTCCGCCTGCAGCACGACATCATTCGGCGAGTCGGTGTCAAATATGCGGAAGAAGTTGTGATACGAGCCCGTTAGTACGTGCCTAGGTCGCAAGTCAGTTAGTCCTGATATCGGAACATATGAAAGGATCGGTTGGATAGAAAATGAGATAAAGGTGGAGTAGAAGATAAAGAAAGGTACAGGGGCAAGGGCACGACGGGAGCAAATACGCACTTATCATCCCCACTCCATACACACTCAAACTTATCAAAGATGCAGTCGTTCTCATACAGATCGCAAAGCTTGCCGCGAAGGTGGTCGTGGATGGGAATTGTCTTCACAGGGCGCGACTCCATGTTAATGTCCCATATCTTGAGGGAGAGATAGTCGCGCGACAAGATGTACCGTCCGTCGTGACTGAACTTGACATCAGATATAGAAGAGATGATCTCGGAGAAGAAGGATCGGGATGTTGGGTCTTCTTCTTCTTCGAAGCCTGCACGTGATTTGAGGTAAGGGGCAAAGGGTCTAAACATTCAAATCAGGCACGCACATTTTGCATGACGGTCGCATAGTGCGGAGTCGCGCATGTCTGCGAGCTTGATATTACTTTTTGAGCTCGAGTACATGAAAAGATTGCATTGCTGAGGGTGGAATTCCGCTGCGGTAATCACTTCTGTGAGTTCTTCCATATTGACAGGTTTGATATCCACGATATCTATTGGTCATGAGCGTCTTATTTAGATCACGGTGGGCAGAAGAGGCTTACTAAAACTCTGATCACTGATGCCGAGGTTCCAGAGGTTAATGCGTAGATCGTCTGCAGAGATGTAGGTTTCCTGGTCAGAATTGACGGATATGGAGTGGATATGGTAGGCATGGGCATTAGCGTAGACTTTACGTGGGACTGCGGCGATAATGTTGTCCTGTGGCTGCATGCGGGGGAGCTTGAGGTGGGAGACAAGACTCGGGGGTGGAAGGGCACGATGGCCATCGAGGTGGTTTGACTCTGAGACTACACGGATGCTCTTCTCAAATATCTTCCATAGCTTGATTGTCTTGTCTGTGTGTGGGATTAGTCAGGAGTGCTGGGAGGGAGAGGGGAAGCGGACCGTTTGTGGAAAGCAAGAAGTGTGCGGTATTCTGTCGTCTACACCACTTGATCTTGTTGATCTTCTCCTCGATTTCAAGAGACTTTAGATAGTCAAATTCTGGCTCGTGTGACTGGAACTCTGTGTAAAACTTGTACTCGCAGCCTCTTTTCTAATGATCGCGTGGCGTAATCAGGGCTGGGATATGGGATCGATAGGATTGGGATGTGACTCACGGACTCATTGCGCTCAAATAGAACGACACGACCACCTTTGTCGCCTGTGGCGAGGTAATTTCCAGTTGCATCGAACTCGACTGTGGATATGATGTCGGCTGCGGTGTCCCATCGATGCGGGTCAGTTGAACCAGAGAGTCGATCAGAGTGGGTGCACGGACCTTCTGTGATGTCGTCCACTTCACCCTTGTCACCGAAGCATTGTGCAAAGCGCCAGCTACCAGAGCCTGATGGGTCGATGTCCATGATTGTTCACGGTGTGACTAGAGGGGGTTCGCTGGATTGCTATAAGAGTAGTTTAGAATTGATTTTTGATCTAAGTCTGATAAAAGATGACTAGATTGATGATGGGTTTGTACGAGTTTAAAGGGTTAGGGTAGCGTGCTCGTACAATATGCTAGTCAAGTCCACTTCGCCTCTTGGATGAGCCCTTTTGTTGTGTCCTTGTTTGGTCATACCCGGCTTGCACCGTAACACTCAACCTAGAGCACTCTTTTATCACAACCTACACAAATGCCTATTGCACCAATCACTGGCAGGCTTAGAAAGAGACTTTGGCTCGATCTCACTGTCGGGCTTGGTCTCGGCATCTCATCTGCTTATGCGTATTGGTCAGTAGACTGTTTTTCGTCTTGTCAAAAACATGCTCATATGTGAATAGGTATGGCGTACACCTCAAGGCTGGTACGTCTGAGTAGTCGTAGCTCCTTGTTCGTCAACACTAACTTGATGCAGTACAAAGACAGGAGGAGTTTTATTTCAAACTGGAGCGGGCAAGAGCGCAGCAGTCGCAATGATGAGCCAGTGTGCATGACCAGGCATTAGTGTACACCGAACCTCTGTCCCCGCACAAATCCACTGCGTCCTTTGGAGTCACACCAACTTGAGTCTGAACGAATGTCTTCGTGCCCACAGCAGTTATTCTCGCTCATGAAGAAGTCGATGAAAAGGTTGTATTGAGACTGTCTACAAAGTACACAAAATGTCCGGCACAAAAGAAAACATCCCGCCGATTAAAAAAAAGACAGGCAGATGATCTCTCGAGCCACGATACTACTAGTATCTCAGTTTCGCCGTGTCGTTTACCGCCATTGCCACGAGAGAAATGTGCAAGACGAAGATAATCACGGCAGTTCATGAAACAATGCAGCAAGAAGGCCCCGTCGTTGAACTTCAACAGAAATTTGACTCTTTGATGAAGTCAAGCGACGGAGACCTCATTCATGATACATACAAGTCTCAAGAAAAGTTTGAAGGATCATAAGCGCCGCCAGTGTTTACAACTATTTGTTCTGATGATATAATCACCTATTGGTCCAGCGTATGATAGTACCAAACTTACTTACTCGCACTTACAGCGCTGCAGGATGAGTGCCCGAAACACTCACAAGGGGTTCGGTTCATCGCACGCTATCCCTCCTAATCCTACCTTTCTTGACTTCCCAAGATCTGACGGCGACCCTAGCAAGTGGCCCACAAACACTGCCCCCCACGTTGACAGCGAGGGCCATGTAAACTACATGCGACAGGCTGCCCTCGATGAATCCTTATCGATCAAATGGCGCGTCGAAGTCGCTGCAGCCCTCGCCTCAAAGCTCAACATGGCTCGTGAGCAATCCCTTCTTATAATTTGGGCCACCGATCATTTATCTCCTTTCAACACCAGAGGGCAACTATGTTTTGCAAGGATGGCCTGCGGGCTATCAGATGTACGATCATAACAAAGGCCCAAAAGATACCCCTCGTCACGATGCTTATCTTATAGGTGAGCTGTGCTTCTCCATCAGCGCAATTACTTGGCGTCAACTATCAAAATGCTAGGTTCCACCTACGCCAAACGTTTCCGCTCTGTCCCAGAATTTATTCCCCACGCCCTATGGCTGCTTACAGACCCCGCACTTGACCGCAGCAACTGCAATTGCAAATATTGCAATAAAAAACCCCAACGTGAAATTACTGCTTCCATGGGCCTTCTCCCAAAGCGCGGCGGCTCCACGCCCTCTGCAACAAACACACCCACACGGACGATTCCACCCCCCAGATTTAAAAGGCAGCCTCAGCCACCTAAAGAGAAGCTCGCTCGTGACCAAGAGAAAAGTTTACGCGACAAAGAAAGGTTTAGACCATATGTGGGTGTTCGTCGCATGCCCAAACCTGTCAAGCAGCCTGTACCAAAGCAAAGTATGCTCAGGGAGCGCAATTCTGACTTGAGCTGTGCCTATGGTTCCGAAGTCAAAGTTCGTCGATGGTTTCGTGACGGCGAACTCCTCTGGTGCGCATTGAACACCCCAATCGATGGGCCCAGCGGCCCAGGGGGCGACGATTCCATCTTTTTCTGGCCAGGTCTTGTCGAAGAGACAAGAATGAAGCCTACACCCATTCCAAAGGATACAGATATGAATGTCCTTGATGGATCATCAAGTGTACATCCGAGCGCAAACCTTAACTCATCTAACGGCGATGAGGAAGTGCCTTGGATCATCCGCCACGATCTTTCTTACAAAATGAAACTTCTCGGTATCTCCCATTCATTGTATATCTCAGACCAACATGTTCTTCCGTACCAATCAGTCGCCCCTTCAGACGAACTTATCCAAGCTATCCATGCGGTTTCTTATGAGGACCTCGACCCAGATCCCGCACGCACTTCCGCATTCAACCCTTATTCCACCTCTCCGGAAGTTACCTTTGCAAAAGCAGCAGCCCCGTACGGCATTGCACTGCAGATCGGCGCAAATATTTCTGGGTATTGGGCACCCACGGACGACTGGGAGTTCAAATTCACCGTTGAATACCCCAATCTTGGTCCACCGAAATCAGTCAGCACATTCCAAAGCCTAGATTCAGTGATGAACTCAAGTATGGCACATAATGCTAACCTCGCATCGTCCATGGTGACGCCCTCTGGCTCAGGCTCTCACACGCCTAGTATCTCTGCACCCCTGCCACCACTGGCACTGGGTCAGACGATCATGCAGACACGCTACCAGGGCTTGTGGTGGGGCGCAGAGCGCATCTGGACAGACGAGCTTATTCGCCTCAAATTTTCGCGAGGCCAGATCGCTCCCGAAGGAAATGACCTTATCAATGCGCCTGCTGGTCCAAGCAGGAAGGCGCAGGAGTACGCGCGGTCCATGGGCGGCCAGGTCGGCGGTGCTGAGGGGCGAGGCGTGTTCATGCGCCTTGAAGGATTGTTCGTTGCCGATCCGCCGAGCGGGAAGGGATCCAAAGTCTGCCACGCAGTAGGGACGCTTTACGAACTCGTGGATGAAGACTGGGAGGAAGAATGGGACGGTCGGGAGATGATAGTTGACAAAGGAAAGGGTAGAGCGATCGAAAATGGCAGTTCAAGCACGGATGGGCCACTTGCGCTGGATGGTCTACCATCTGGACTTTCATTCATGAATGGTCCATCCCCACTGAAACCGCCCCCGCTCGCAAACCCAGATCCAGCGGTTCCCGTTGAAGGCACGACGACAGATATTCTCTCACACAGCAACATAGCTGGCGCCTCCGCTTCCGCCTCTACCGCAACAAAACGTGACGCGAACAACGCGCTCTCGCACCCGGTCCTCAGTTCCTTCCCACTGCCAAAGGCCCCCGACGGGTTCAAGTTCCGCCCCATCTTGAAGCCAGGCCATGAGATTGTCGTGGATCTGACGTGGATCGCAGGACGGTATTACCCAGGCCTTCTCGAACACCGGCTGCTTGACAGGCACGTTGAACGCGCGCTTGCTGCTGGTGGGACGCAATTATGGGCTCTCGAAGGTTTGACTGCTGGGTGCTATAATGCGATGGACCCGACGAGGTGGAAGGCGACTCGCACGGCGATGGTGCGGGAGGCAAATAATGATGCGCGAGTGGGGTTAGAGGAGCACTGGAAGAACAAGGAGAAGGAGCGTCAGGAGGCGAAGCTGCTGGAGGAGGCATTTTTGCCGCCGCTGCCGCCGTCGGGAATGGATAGTGGTGCTGGGGAATCTGGGCTGGGTGAGAATTCTGACACTGCTGCGCCGGGATCAAACAGTGATGGGCAGGGTTTTGTGGATGCCAACGAGGAGAGAATTGAATGGAAAGCATTATCGAATGGGATGCTGGAGGACAATGCGATGTCGGTTGATTAGTGAGTTGGCGGCTGTCTTGCATATTTATGTCCCTTGCGTGTCATCTAAGTACCCCGCTAATGTTTTCTTTTCACTGTGCTATCATGGAATGTACCATATGTGAAGAGTCCGACGAGTTGCCCACCTGAGTACTCCCGATTCCGCGTCGTCACTTGTAGGTATTTGGAGGCCCCGACAAAGTGTGGTGTCAACCCGTTGACTGTACCATGGCTACGTGCTAACATTTTCCATCGCACCATTATGATAGCATCCTCCCACAAATTCAACTCCTCGGTGGTCGATAACCTCTACAGGTATGCTTTCTGTCTCCTTTATCGACGACTTAATGGTATCAAAAACAGTGGCGTTGTTGGCCTCCACTGCCTGTGCTGGCGAGCTCGAGAGGAAAATCGGAGCTTCAATAACAACCATGCCTAGAACCCCTTTAAATTGACTCTTGAAGTAGAGCTTTATGAGGCGTCCAATGTGTGTTTTCCTCTTGGAACGACTTCTACGTTTTCAACTGTGCAAGCTCAGAGTTAGCTGTAGTAATAGTTTGGCCCGAGACTGACAGTGTCATATTGTAGATGGTCTACGTAGTACTGCAAGCTACTGGCGTCAATTTCAAGAACAGTTTGTCACGTTCACGGTAGTACGGTAGGCAGTAAGATATCTGGCATACTATTTCGTTATTGTAATATCGATAACTACAAATATCAATATGATTGTTTACAAATTATCGTTCTACGGAACACTACGATCATACGGTACCCGTACTACCTCAGGCTGCACACTATTCACGAAAATTCATAAGACGATATTAAACGGCAGAGACAACAACCGCAACCGTGTAGTCAAGGGGGAGGCTGTTTGTTGTTCGCTCTGTGATTGTTCTTGGATCATTCGCTAGCCTTAGCAGCCTTAGCTACACACAGGGCGGGTCCTCCAACCGCGGCCCATCAGCTAACAGCCAACAGCTACAGTTCACAGTCGCAGTTCATCGTGACTGTTCCCATCAAACATGGTCACCCTTCTTTCACCAGCCGTGTCCATGGCTACCACCGACTCCACCCCGTTCTCTCAGTACCACTCTCTCCGCCCGTCTCCAACACCGTCCTCAAGCTCTTCATCATCCAGTGGCTCTTTGGATCGCGCAGATGAAGGTGCGTCATTCCGTTCTCCAGTCCGCTGCCTCGAGGCAGGTGTTTACGGCAGGACAGAAAATCTCACCATCACCGCGTCGCGCTCATTGCTCGCGAGAAACAAGGGGAAGCGAAAGAGCCACGAGTAAGTTCTCTTTCAGTCCACTTCAATCTCCCTCGTGACATGACGCGCACATGTCAGAGACATCCGTCTCCTCGCCATCTCCACACACATCACCGAACTCTCGTACAGTATATCTGACATCCAGACGCGTATATTCGGTACGCGACTTCTTAGCCCCATCCGTTTCTTACTTACACAATCCTCAGAAATACAGGAACTACGACATAAGTCTCAATCTTCAGGCGATGCAGCCACCACGACCGTCGTCATCGACAAAGCTCTTATGACTCTTGACGAACGCCTTGAGGCTGTCGCCCATGGCATGAACTCCGTGTCTGAATCTGTTTCCCCCTTTCAGAACCAGCCCAATGATACCCCCGACTCCGAACAAGCTGTACTGGTCCGCAAGCATGCGGTACTCATCACCGAGTGGGAAGCCGTGCAGAACGACACAGATGTTCTCAGAGAGGAGTTGAAAGAGGATAAATGGCTCACTGTGTTCAGAACCGTCACAGAACAGGCGGACGGAATGATGGGGAGCTTGGAGAAGGCAGTCAATCGTTGTCAGGTGTGTTCTTGCGTTCTTGATATTTGTATCATCTATGCTAACACGGCTCAGGATTTTATTTGGCAGGTACACCGGGGAGGCGCAGAGGATTCACTCTTGCAGTCCAGGGGCTCAATTAGTTCGGACAAGAATCCCCTGAGCATCGAGGTATTCAACGAGTTGCTCAGCTCATTCGAAGCAAAGAAAAAGTAGAGTCTCTCTTTTTGCATTCTACTTCGTCACTCACTTCTTTTAGGCACTACGTCCCAGCCACATCCAAGGTGCTTGCGATCATTGACAATGGCGTGCAGAATCGTGTTACAAAGAACGGGGAGACGCTCCGACGACATGGAGAATCTGTTAAGAGGTGGCGGATCCTCAAGGAGCGAATGTCCAAGATGGAGAAAGAGATGGAAGCCGTGCGAAAGATCCTCACGGGTGGTGATGTGGCTGCAAGTGAAACAGGTTCCACAGTATCGGGGTATACAACAAATGGCTACCTTGCAACACCCTCAAATCACGCTTCAAAAGGCCGTGCACCGAGCCGAGCAACAAGTTCTACGAGCACTCTGTCGCGGAGTATATCACCACTGAGGAAGTTTGCAAGGAAGATCGCCGGCCATGTACGCTCGCCTCCGATCCCCGTCACTCCCTTGCCTGTATCACGAGAATTGTCTTCGGTGTCAAGAGACTCTTCACAATCACAGGGTCCCTCATCGGAACCGGCTAAGACACTACGACGACAACGCACCTCTATATTCGCATTCAATCGGTCTACCAGTGGTGCCCCACTTACACCAGAGAAGGGACACAAATATAGTCACAGCCTCACGCCCGAATCCTCCCCTGCTTCCAAACGCCTTGACCGTATCGACGACCCGAATGCAACCGTGAAACTGAAATTTCTAAAGCAGCCATGGAACAGCTCAACCAAAGTAGAGGCGCCAGACCCTGCGGCGACCATCAAGCCCACTCCCCCAAAGCGGCCAAACGCCAAGTCTGTGCTCACCCCTGAATATGCCCCCCTTGTGCCGAGCACGCCTTCACGAAGGAGCCTCAGCCGTAGTTCAAATACGTCTTCACGACCTTGGTCTCCTGTAACTTCCTCTGCGTCTACAAACCCTTCTATACCTCCTCTTCCATCTCTACGTCCACCATCACGAGCTCAAACGCCCAGCCTGGGGACGACACCACGTCCACGGCCCAAGACCCCAAGTCATATTCCAGCCCCCGCGCTACACTGGCGCTCCGCGTCTGCACGGCAGCCTGATGATGATGATGACGACGAAGAGCTCACAACCCTGATGCAGCGCGCATTTTCACCTCCACATACTAATACCTCCCCAAGCGCCTTCCGTTCGTATACCCCGAGCGGCGTACGCATACCCCCACCACGCCCTCCAAGCCGATCACAGATACCCCTTCCCAGCGTGCGCGTCTCCTCCGAATCGCGTCCCTCGTCATCGGCGTCCTTCTACCACCCCCAAAGCCCACTTACCCCAGGGTCTCTCCTCAGGGCACAGACGCCCGAATCAACACTGAAAGCAAAAGCTCAGCAGATACCGTTCTACGGGGGCGCGGGGAACAGCGGGATTCGTGCATCTGCGCGGCAGACTATCGCAGGAAAGCTCCCGCCGTCGTCATTCCGCGATTCGTCGACGACCCGAACGCCCAACTCGCGTCCGGGGTCGCGATCAGGGTCGTACACACCCATGGAGCGCGACCCAATGCATTTATACGTCCCCGCAAGTGACAAGGACCCACTCGACATGGAGGTGGCGGTGATTGTGAATGCGATTCCGCATGGGCTACTGATTGAGCGTGTGGACCCCCCTCTGAAGGCACCGCCGAAGGAGGGGGAGGAGATTAGGGCGTCGTATGCGTTTTCGAACAGTTTGAGTCGGAAAGTGGTGACGTGTAAACTGACGACGCTGACGCGCTCTGGGGCAAGAGGGGGCGGGACGTCGAAGAAGGTTATGTGTCGGGTTGGAGGAGGTGCGTATCTGGTTCTGTTCTTCCATCGGCGCAAGGTATTTACATGGATTTTTGTAGGCTGGCAAGATTTGCAGCTCTACATGCTCAACCGTCAAGCAGGCATGTAGACTTTTACAAGGAACGGTTACCCATGCATCAAACCTGAATTATTTTTTGCACTTTTCACATTTCATCAATGACGATCCAGAACGGTCGCACATAGAGAATCGCTAGCCACGGAACAAGTTTACTGTATTGCATCATGATTATTTCCTCATGTTCATTATGTCCGTTAACGTTTTGTGCAGTTTCCTATTTCTTGTTGGGGTTTAGTCGCAGCTTGCTATTGAATTGCTATGATGTTTAGTTTACGAATGGTGACGATGTTTAGTTTGACGCGTACATGTCGACTCATCGATACTCATCCATCGAATATAAAGATGTTGCAATGCATATTATACACAACCTCATGCATGCGTAAAAAAAACCTCCAGAGCTCATCTAGCGATTGCTCGCGCATCGACCCCATTCTAATACCCCGCCCAGCTCTTCACCTTCGAGAACCAAAACGAGCGTTCATTCTTCAGCGGGAGCGGCACCGCCTCCCCATCCTCCACATTGACCGAGTCATACCCAATAAAATCGAGCTTATTCCACCGCCCGAGGGGGCGTGAATGCAACGTAAGCGTCATCTGGAAGACATACTTGTTTTGCTGCGGCTCTGCGGTAGCGTGCGCCGACGACAGGCGGTTCTCGGTAAGGTTCGTGATATAGACAGTGCTACCGGACAGAGACCAGTTGCCGATGTAGAAACCCTGCGATGGATATGGTTGAGTTTTGGGTTGTGGGAGCGGGGTGAGATGGGTGTGTACATGCCTTCATGCGCAGGTTGGGCTTGAGCATTGGAATAACGGTCTGGGGTTGCCATTCCTCGTTGGTGAGGAGGGATAGGACCTGTCCGTTGGGGAAGAATCGGCTGGGATACTGTCAACGAGAGGAAGAGATGGCTCAGGCACGAGACTTACAGGTATCGATGATAAGTGATGAGGTGAGTAACCTACAAGGGAGTGATAAATTTAGCACGTCGAAAATGTCGTGGAGTCCTCTACGTACATTGACCCAAGCGTTCTCGCTAGAGCCCATCCGCCTATGATTTTTGTAAGAAAGTGGAGATGGTACATCTGTGAAAGCATAACTTGCATGTAATGGCAAACAGCAATGTATACCCCGTCCAAACGCAAGCGGGGATGTTCGATATAAACTTTCCGGTAGTCCGAATTGTATAGTTCCACAATATTCGTTATAGACTCATCATCAGCGATCTGCGGGGGCTTATATGCCAAGTGGACAAAATCTCTGTTGCAAAATATTGATAACGTAACATACATGCGAGAAACAAGCACCATACCTCCAAATTGCAGTATCCAAACTGAGCACTCGTGCTTTACGACTAACAGCCGCAAACCGCTCGATTGAGGTGTAGTCAAGAGTTCGGATGATTTGGAGCAGAAGCTCGTCAGGAACAAGATTAATGGGAGGTCGTCCGCACTTCTCATCTTCCGGCTCAAAGACAAGATTCTCAGGAAAGTCCTTGAGCACATGTGCAAGAATCCCTGACGTCACGAATGATTTATCCTTGCTATCCCGGT
>QFEX01004628.1:26814-38577 GCA_003316505.1 Suillus alpinus
CCGGAAATCCAGCCTCGACGTCGCAACGTGGATCCCCTCAAGATTCTTCCGCCGGTCCATCCCGACGACATGGTTAAAATGGACGGCGTCGCAGTCGGATAAACCTGTACGTGATCGTCTTTATTCTTCTTCGAATGTCTCCGCTCATCTGAAGATCAGGGTCGCTATTTCATCTTTGACAAAATCGAAGACGTGTCGTCCATTTCATCCTTTTTCTTTTGAACGTTCTCTTGGATTTTCTTTTTCTTCTCTTCTGAGAGAACGACTTTTTTTCTCCTTTTTTTCTCCTTTTTTTCTCCATTTCTTTTTATCGGGAGACAGCAGAGACAGGTGGGGTATGACTTTTCTTCTTTTGCTATACGACAACAACAAAAACAGGGGAGACAGGTGGGGTCGTCGGGGGTATGGCTTTTCTTCTTTTCTTATACGACAACAAAAACAGGGGGTTCGTCAGGAGTTTTATCCTTTCTTTCTTGGACAGGTGGGATCGTCGAGGGTATGGCTGGGTTATGGCTGTGTACAGCTTTTCTTCTTTTATTCCTTAGAAATAGCAAAAACAGGCGTGTTCGCGGTACAGCATATCTTAATTTTCATTCTTATTGGAAAACAACGACAACATTGTGCAGATTGCGAAGGGTATGTTACGTGTAACGGAAGAACCATAAGTGGCAGAGACGGGTATAATTTACGAAGCTTGCTAGATTAGTAGATTCCGGGGATGAACTTGTACTTAACAATGGAACAATAACGCTCCCAGTCTTTGCCATACTTGATTGAGCAGCGTTCAAAGTCACGTCCGCAGCGGTGGATGAGCACTGTGATGAAGAAAACGGAGTAGAAGTAGGGGATGATGGTTGCACCCCCGATGACAGCACCCCAGCAAAAGCTCATGGTCCAGTCGGCGACGTAATTCTGAGGAAGAGCAACGAGGTTAGCAGACTATACAAAGGGTTTTGATGGATCTAGCCTACAGGTTTGCGAGAATATCTCCACCAGCCACTAATGAGGAGGCGGTTCCTGAAATTGCAGGGTAAGAGAGACGATGAGTTAAGAATCGCCGAAAGACTTGCCCATGCGCTGTCTGGATAAACTCGGGTTTCTTGAGGGTTCCTCCTGGAAGCTGAGGGAATGTGTTGCGGAAGGTCGTGATACCTTGCGTTTGCATTTTGAAGCGGCTCTTTTGTGACATCGAGGTGTCCCAACTATGAGGATGAATGTCAGCTGAGTAACGGAAAATGAAATCAACGAGTCGTACATGTAGTATGCTGTTAGCAGCGTGGTGAAAAGAACCACGTAGGTAGGTGTAGAGAATTGGTAGTCAGAGGGATCGTGCGATGCCATATATACCACAGAGTATACGTAGGTCTACCAGGCCACAGATCAGGGAAAGTTGAAACGTGGTAGAAGGCATTACGTACGAAGGGAACACCAGCAAAGTTCCAGAAGATAACCATGAAACCCCATCTAATAAAATGACAATCAGATAAACAAGTGCAAGAGTTACTACTTACTTCTCGTGATACATGTCCCATGTTTGAGGGATGCATTCTTCACCCTTCGCGCTAAAAATGAGATTAGCAATGCAAGTTCCAAAATCTCACGTCGAGACACACCATGCATTGAGGTAGAGCCACGTTGCAAGGATCATGAATGCCATGTTCTGCATTTTTGTAAGCTATTGTGCGAAGGAAGCTCCAAAAAAGGGACACACTGGAGTAACATAACCATATTGTTCATACTGGTGGCAACCTCCGGACACGGCCAGGAAGAAAACGATGACCCAAGGAATCCGGACCTCGGCCCACATCTTCAGGTCAACAGGGCCGATACGGGGGTTCAAACAAGCACCCATGAAGACGTCATAAATCAAGTTCCCAGACATACGCATCTCGTTCCCGGTTGCGACTGTAATGAAATACATGCCAAAGGACACAACAAACCCGTAAATCATGGCGACGGACATAATATGGCCGTAGTTATCGATAATTTCGGTGAGACGGAAAATGTGGTAGTAGTGCAGAGCAGCAGCAGTCAGCATGGTTGCGTAGAGAGAGTAGAGCGCATTGCAGTTATACGTGAGGGTCTTGTATCCAAGAGAGGGTACAGGAAGACCTTCTTGTTGGTAGCCTGGCATGACCCATGCGAGGAACAGCTGGTAAACGACGAGACCAGTATAGACTTTCCACGCATATGCATTGGGGCTTGCATCCTGTGACCAGTTTAGATCAAGAAGAAGCCCAAAACTTTGCGAGTACATACGTCGCGAACGTGTGCCCACATGTTCTCAAGGAACGGAACAATGTCCCCAATGGATGTGGGGTACACAAGTTTACCGTCATAGAACCACAAGCAGATCCAGAGATAATACATGAGCATGGGGAAGCCGATCATCATGGCAGTCACTCCTGCAGGTCCACCGAATTCATACCTAACAGACTTGAATGTCAAATAGTCAATACACGCGACTGAGGAAAACTTACGTCTGATGCTCATCGAGCAATTGGTCCACTTTACGACCCTCATTGGTAGTCGTCAGTGGCTTTGCAGACGCATCGACACTACGCTGTCTCAACTCGTTCCCTGTGCCGCCGTAAGACTGCACCATTTTGCAAAATGTCAAGCTCGAACCGAAAGTGGAACGAGACAATTTAAGTAATTTGATGACTAAGACATCCCCGGATGTAAATAATATATTTTCAATCTCCATTTGAACTTTGTTTTTGATCTCCTTTTCCGATTGCCACGTTTCTCGTGTAAACGCTCATCTTCTACCCAGGCGAGACCAAGCGACGTCTCCCGCTTCATCTGTCTGTAGTCAACGTGTTGGTCAGGTTTGCGTTGATTTCGTTGTCGTGTATATCGTAGCAGCCGTTCAACAATCCATTCTTTGCCTCTCCATGGCTTCTTCAGTTTTCTACAAGTTCAAGTCCCAGAAGGATGAGTCTCGGGTGACCTTTGATGGCACCGGGATCTCTGTTTTTGACCTGAAAAAAGAGATTATATTGGCCAATAACTTGGGTAAGGCAAATGACTTCGACCTATATGTATATGATGCCTCGGCACAGCAAGGTGCGTAGTAAATACATCAGTTTCCACGTATCCTGGCATCTGAGACTTCATGCGCATTTCAGAGTATAAAGACGATTCTCATATCATTCCTCGTTCTTCATCTGTCATTGTGAAGCGTCTCCCTTCATCGCGCCCAGGAAAGGGCAAGGCAGCCATGTACCTTAGTGGTATCAACGGTGGTACCCACACTCCTACTTCTGATATTATCCAGAGACCTGGTGGAAGTGGTGGTGCCTTATGGCACAAGGGTGCGATGTCGAAGCGCTTTGATATCAAAGAGGAATCATCTCCTACACCAAAATCAGCTGCCGTGCGTAGTTATCATATGAAACATACTCACCTCGCTCGAGAGCGAGTCTTACGCCCAATGCAGCCAACTTCTATTCCCAAAAACGCCGTCACGAAGGACGACGAGGCAGCCGCGATGGCTGCTATGTTCCAAGCCCAGACTGCTAACTGGGAGGAAACCCAGGAAAAGATGTCTCAGTTGGTATCGCGTCTTCGCGCTTTTTGTCTTAGTAGTAGAACGTGTCTCATGAACTTGATTTTGCTTTTTCCGGTGCCCATTCATTGGGTGTAAACAGTGCTATGCCCATATATAACAATCCCAGGGGAACTGGTCGCGGTGGGAAGCCATTTACTCCTCACCAACGTTCCCAGCCAGAACGACCATTACCTCCTAGCTACGTTTGTTACCGATGTGGCCAGAAAGGTTGGCCGTTGCGCAATTGCGGACCTCGACTGTCTTACACATAAATTTCACAGGTCATTGGATACAAGATTGCCCTACGAATAGTGATCGTGAGTTCGACAACAAACCTCGAATCAAAAGGACTACTGGTATTCCTCGAAGTTTCCTGAAAGCCGTTGAAAATCCGAACAAGGGCGAGATCACCCAAGGTGTGATGGTCACACCAGAAGGTGGTTATGTTGTTGCCCAGCCTGACTTGTGAGGTCTTCATTTGTTCTATGCTAGGATGCATTCTAACTCGACCGCAGGGCTTCTTGGCAGAAGCAATTATCCCGTCCGAAGGGTTTGACTGCTGCTGACGTTCGAGAACGCCCTCCTGCCGATGCTTCCCTTGCTTGTCCTATAGACAACAGATTATTCCGTGACGCTGTCAAGACGCCTTGCTGTGGTACTTCATATTGCGAGGAATGTATCCAGACACATTTACTTGAGCGCGATTTCACCTGCCCCAAGTGCGGCAAGAAGATAGCTTCGCTTGACAAAGTTGCCATGGATAAGCCAATGCGAACGAGGGTCGCTGACTATATCGATAAGGTTATCGAAGAGAGCAGAAAAGAAAGTGAAGAGAGCTCCGCGCATTTCCTCTCTAACGGCCAGGTATGTGTCCTGTTCGGACGTTGTGTTTAGCCAATTAACATTTCGGATAGGCTACTGATGCGGACGGCTCTATAAATGACGACTTCTACTCAGATCAGCAACCTAGCATGGATATGTCCCAAATGATCGTTGACAGCATCCCGTCCCTTCAAGCTCAGATTTCTCAAATATCAATCATGCTTCAGAATCCATCCCTACCAAATCAAGTGCGGCAGACCACAGAGATCAAGTACCAACAGCTCCAGATGCAACTGCAACAAGCTCAGGCCCTCGCCGCGACTCTCGCTGTTGCGACCAGTCTTCAGCAGCAGCAGCAACAACAGCAACAGCAGCAACAACAACAGCAAAACATCAATCCAATGGCCTACGGGATGCAAGGTCAGCAGTGGACTAATCAATTCCCGAGCCAACAACCCGCCGGCCAGGACTCTGCTTATCAACGGCTGCCTGTCAACAATCGCCGCCGGAACTTGAAGCGGGATCGTCCCTCAGATTTCTTGGATGTTACTGGTGAAAGTGAACATAAGATGCCGAGGTATTGGGAGTAATTCAAAATCCCGTTGGGTGGAGAGGGAGTATTGCATTCATAGATTACGCAAATAGCAGATCTGCCACACTCTGCATGTATACACGAACATTGACAGAATATAGTTAATTTATGATACGTAAACAGCCCTCCGAGCGGCGAGCGCCGCTCATTAGAAACACCATCGGCTGCCGCCATGATGAGACTTTGACCAGCACGACTTTAACTCGGGTATGACTGAGCAAGTCTCGCAAACGAAGCCTGTCCATTTCTGAGCACGCTAGACTCGACGATGGCCATTCCGTCTATTATAAGGCAGGCCGGACGGACAAGTCACCAATCTAATTTCCGAGGTGGTTTGAGTTCCATCATCCGCATTGCATTCCAATTAACAACGTGCCAGGTGCGAGCCTGAGCCCAGCTAAGTTCGCCTACTACTACCACGAGAACTAAGTGGTCATTCTGCGCGGTTTACTATGGATCCAGTGACCAGAAGTTCTATTGTCCCAGTGACACTGATGGATTCAAATTCTCCAGCTCGCGAAGTTGCCGAGGACTTCAGCACAGGAACAGCTACGTTGGCGCATGGACAAGTCGCTAGATCTACATCCGAGTCTACTGTCACACCCAGGCCCACTAGGCCTCTTTCGTATGTCGAGCACGCACAAGCTGCGGAGTCTGGCATTGGCTCTAGTTCGCAGGTGGACCCTACACCTCCGGCAACAAGATCTACTTCAGACCCTGCTCTTCAGACGTTAGAAAGAAATTTGTCGTCGAACATCGATGGACCATATCCTACTAGGTACTCAAGGCATGGTGGCCGAACCACTTCGGGAGAATTTGACCACCTCGTGCGTGGAATGAGTAGTACTAAGAGCAAAGATAACCTTCCTCGGAGGGCGACAATGTTGGCACAGGTGTATCCCAGTATCCCAACCGACTTGGTTCCGAAGACTACCTTGGAGGCGAGCTTGAATTATACTTCTTTAATTGGTATATCATTAACCCCCCATCCCCCAGCCCAACCACGCCGTCGGGGAGCGCATACAGCCAACTGTCGACGCAGCTGAACATGAAAGAGCCAAGTACGCAGCCAAAGGTGCATTTTTATGTTCCTCGCCTATTCTAGTTGAAATACATTCTTCCGTCTGATTTGATGTTACCTTCAGCGGCTTGGACAGGTTATGCACTTAACGTTGCTATCGGCCTGCAGGTTCTTCTCGGTAGCCTGACTACTGGTTTGTCTGCTGTCGCAGTTGGAAAGCAGGTGAGCAACTTGAGGACCTTGCTATGTCTTCGACTGATAAACCATCGCAGGCCTCCATCATGACTGCGATACTTGGCAAGCGACGCATATAATAATGTGCATTCCATCTCGCTGACCGCTTAACTCGTTTCAGGGGCGCTCTCCACTCTGGTTGCATCATACCTCGCTCGTATGCGTGGTTCAAACGAACCAGAGCTTTCAATCACCCGGGTGAAAGACCTTGACCAATTTCTACGAGACTGCAGAGCATTCCAGCTGGATCACGGCCACACAGATGGAACCACCGAGAATGGTCTCAATCAAAGAGTGGAGGAACTCCGGTCCAAATTCGAGGCGTTGCTTGGGAATGGAGATGGGTGCGTAGTACTACTCAAGTACTCGTTCATATCTTCTTGAGTCTTAACTAACCCTGTGGTAATTCCGCAGTCAAAGGAAATTATCTCCTCCAGTCTGATGATGCGGCAATTTCTTCTTGACCTTTTCATATCGTATATCTCTCTTTATTGATCGGATTCTCGTGTCAATTCTCGTTTGTCATTGCATTGGATTTCATTTTCGCTGTGGACATTATCACATAGGCTACACAATAATGATTCCCTCCAAGAATTTCACTCCCGCTCGTGATCGAGATCACCGTTAGTGGTGAAGTCGCCTGCTTACATGTTAGGATCAGTCATCATCACAACTCAGTCGTTTGTCACGGTGTCACGAGTGTTACGGCACGCGTCCATAACGTGACGCGACGCGTTTGTCATATTGAATCCTGTTCGTTTTCTTTTTCCTCCATCACATCCTTTCAGTCATGGTCAAGGCCAAAACTGGTACCAAGCAGAAGGTCATCACCTCCTTCTTTGGTGGCAAGAAGGAACCTAAGGAGCCTGTCGATGAAGTTGCCGCAGAGGAGACATCTGATGATGATGGTGAAAAACCTCAGGTTGCTGTAAAGAAAGCACCTAGAAAGAAGGCTAAGAAGGAGAAAGTTAAGGATGATGACGAAGAAGCATCCGATGATGATCTCCCTGCTCAATCCGCAAAGACAGACGGTAAAATCGAATCATCCACTTTACCACCCATCTACGAAACTCCCGCCATGTTCAGTGACCTGGTGTCTCGCCTTCCAGAAATTAAAGGTGTTGCCGAGCATATCAAAGGTCGAAAACTGCGCGTGGCTACCATGTGTTCTGGCACAGAGTCACCTCTGCTTGCTCTCGATCTCATCGGTCAGGTTATGCTTGAGCAGCACGGAATTCCTCTTGAATTTGAGCACGTATTCTCTTGTGAGATCGAACCATTCAAGCAAGCATACATCGAACGCAATTTCCAACCGCCGCTACTGTTTAGAGATGTATGCGAACTAGGAGAGCCTCAAGCGTGTGTTATCCCTATACTTGTCTTTGTTCTGTCCACTGAATGAACTTATAATGTTATTTAGAACGACAGCCTATGGAGCATTAGCCACTGTTCCGGGTGATGCTGATCTCCTCGTCGCAGGCACATCCTGCGTTGACTACTCTAACCTCAACAATGAGAAGAAGACCATTGATGGCGGAGGAGAATCTGGTCGCACTTTCCATGGCATGATGTCCTGGGTCACAAATCACCGACCGCCATTAGTCATCCTGGAAAATGTTTGCTCTGCGCCGTGGGACAGGGTAAAAGAGTATTTTGAGAAGCAGGGATACAGCGCAGAGCACATCAAGGTGGATACGAAGCAGTACTATATCCCGCATACTCGGATGCGGAAGTATCTATTTGCTGTTGACAAGAGAGGGTCCAGCATGCCCGCAAAATGGAAGGACTTAGTGATGAACAAGTTGAAGCGACCCGCTTCATCGACGCTGGACGCGTTCCTTCTTCCTTCCGACGATTCTCGCATTCACCAAGCAAGACAATTACTTGTTCAAGACGGCAGTGGCTCGGAACCTCGAGCTGGACGCACTGACTGGACTAGATGCGAGTCACGCCACGCACGTGCTAGGTTAGACGAGAAGTTGGGGCAGAAACGACCGCTAACGAGTTGGGAGGAAGGTAAGCACCCATTGAGTTGTGTGGTTTCAACCCCCGCTGACATTGTCACAGGCGGTACTTGCAGGCTGCCTGATTTCGCATGGCAAGATTGGGGAATACGACAGGTAGAGCGAGTCTGGGACCTGATGGATATCAGTCTGCTTCGTTCCGCAAAACTTGGCGTTGACCCATCATACAAGACGTTCGTAGCGCGTCTTGTGTACATCATTAAGTGGCTAATTGACCGACAGTCTTGTGTGGAACCTTTCGCAAAATGTCGACCGCTCAACCGGATCAAGCAAGACCGGCATCTGCCCTTGTTTGACCCCGTCCATGATTCCATACATCACCAATCGCGGTGGGCCCATGGTTGGTGTTGAGGCACTGGCCATGCAGGGGCTTCCCATTGATAAACTGCTTCTGACGAGAGAAAGTCAAGACGAGTTGGCTGACCTCGCGGGAAACGCCATGTCCTCCACTGTTGTTGGTGCATGCATACTATCGGCTTTGGTTGCTGGCCAGAAGTTACTCAAGTCTGGTGACGACACGGAGACGTACGAGATGAAGAAGGATGTCGGTCACAAGAACAACGACCATGCCATGGATGTTGACTTCAGCCCGTCCGCAACCATTAGTCTTGAAGAACGCATCAAAGGACACGAGGACCTTGTGGAGAGACCGTTAGATCTGGCTGCCACGCAGACGGACTCGATTACCCGTACTCTGACGGATGCACAGAAGAGTCTCCGTCTTTGTCAATGCGAGGGCCGCAAGGATGTCACGACGCGTGACCTCTTGCGTTGCGTAGATTGCGGCTCGTCATCTTGCAAGAAATGTGCAGGCCGTCCTGAGCACAGCTTCGAGCCTCTTGATATCACGCAGTTGCCGCGTCTTAGTCCTTCAACATTTGTGCGGGGGCTGAAGTCCACTCTGCCCATGTGCATCACCCTTGCCGGTGTTGATAAAGAACTTCTTGTCAATCTTAGACAGACTTCAGGCATCACAATCCCGGAAAAACGCTGGAACAGCTGGTGCTCCGCTGTGTTGAGGGCGACTGACTCAGAGCTCCGCTTTGTCGAACCTAAGCGCCAAGAGATTTGGTCTGCTGTCTACCAATCACCTCACGCTATTTTCGAGTTGTACCTCGAACCTAAACAGACCGAGTGGCGGCTTTACGCGAAGCCAAGTGATGACGAGCCTGCGAATGCAGAGATCCGTCGTTTACTCCAGATGCCCGTCGCGAGATTCAGGTGCAAAAAGGATCTTCTGCGGGGATCTTGGCAATTTGCTCTTCCTGTTGCACGTGAGGTCACGGTTACCATCGAGGGCAGCGGAGGCATGGTTCCTTCTTGGGAGGCTCGTCTTGGCTTACTAGATGACGAGTTCAAGGACAAGGTCGTGCACTCACAGCTTCATATTGCCATCCCCGAATCTCAAATGTCTTATTTTGATCGTGATATTTCCGGAGCGTATGTTCTCCTCGACAAGTGTGGGACAGCCAACGGTGCTTTACACAAAAAGCTGCCTAGTGGTGATGACGCTTCTTTGCCGCCACTCTTCATGATGCTGGATCCAACAAGATGCGGAAATCCTGCGGAAGATTCATTCGTCTTTACGACGAGCATGCGGCGATATGAGTTCGGAGAGTTCCGCCCCATAATCTGCAAGCTCGACCCTTCATGGAGGCAGTCAGATGTCCAAGGGGAACAACGCGTCAAATGTCATGTCCCTCTTCACTGGATGAACTCGGAGTCGGTCAAGGTTCAAGTGAGTTAATGTTAATACAACCTGCCTGCTTCCCAATTTTGTCTGACTTTCGAATTATAGCCCCTCGAGCTTGGGAACGCGTCTTTCGCTGTGCCTGGAGCCACCCTTAAAGCCAGCGTTACGACTGACGCATGCGCAAGCGCCAACGCTCTTCTAACATGCACCGTGCCTCTTCTTGAAGATGCAGGTCCAGAGTGGCCTCGCGGCAATTGGAGAGAGGTCGACAAGGTTCACGAGCGTGGCACTTTCAAGGCCTTAGCTTGGTTGCTAGAGCGTATACGACATGTCGATGACAATTTCGGTCATTGGCAGACTGTCGAAATCCCAGATGACTTGTTACACTGCCAACGCTGTGCCCCCACTCCTCCCACTGTTAAGTGGACCAAGAACGGCAAGAAAGTGGTTGCTATTGAAGACAGCCAGGAGGCCGGGCAATATGAGAGGGACCTCAAGCTTCGTCCGAGTCCCTTCGTCACGCAGTTGAAGATGGATAACCAAGTTGGCGTGGTGAAAGTGGGGCTCAACGTTGCTTCTATCTTGCACAGGGCTCTATCAAGACTCCCTACTGTGAATCGCTCAGAGCGGCCAGTGCTAAGCTGGCGATTGGATACTGATTTCGCTTCCTCCGTGAAGATCCAAAACCCTCCTTTCAAACTCCTCAGTAATAAGACCGACTCAGAGCATTCGCAGCCTCCAAACTTTGATGAGGACAAACTTCCTCTGCGTCCTGAACAGCTACGCTCCCTCACTTGGATGATCGCTCGAGAAACAGAAGATTCAGAACCCTTCGTTGAAGAAGAGATATCGGAAGCCATCTTGGAGCCTCTGGGGTGGCGAGCAGAAGGTCGGGCGCAGCGGCCTGTGCACATTCGAGGTGGTGTTTTGGCAGATCAAGTCGGTTATGGGAAGACGGCAATTACTCTTGGGCTTATCGACTGCACAGCGAAGAGCGTAAAGAAGGAGTTCAAGGAGAAAGGCGATATAATTGGCAAGGTTCCTGTTCAAGCCACACTAGTCATCGTTCCTCCTCATCTCACAAGACAATGGCGCTCAGAAGCACAGAAATTTGCGCGCAACCGATTCAAGAACATTGTGGAGATTTCCACCGCCGCACAGATCAACAATCTCACCATTGAAGATGTTCAGGACGCGGACCTAGTCATCGTCGCCTCCAATCTGTTCCAGAGCTCAGTATATCTTGCCAACTTGGAAGCCTTCGCTTCCGGAGGCTCCCTACCTACCCAGGATGGTCGGTACTTCAATGTGCGCATCGACATCACGCTGGAAGCCCTACGGAGCCAAGTCGAACGACTAAAAACCGAAGGTTCTGCAAGCGTCATGGCAAACATCCGAGATGCTCGAAAACGCGGTATGTTTGGAACCTTTGTGATTGACGTAACTGACTGCCAGCAATAGAGGAAGAGTTGGAGGCGCAATTATTTGTTGTGCCAAAGCGTCTCAAGGGGAAGGCCTATCAGAAAGCTGCAAGCAAAGGGAAGTCCTCTCAGGTCAAGGTCGAGGACATAGATTCTTCGTCGGAGAGAGAGGTTTTCCCTGCCAAACCAACCTCATCTGGCAAAATCTGCGAAGTTGTCATTACTGTGCCTAAAAAGCAGACGCGAACCGTTGCCCCGGAGACTTCAGACACCGAGAATTCAAACCCGCCACCCCCACGAAAGCGACTTCAACGCAAGGCTTCCAAGAAAGTCATTGTCATCGATTCAGATGACGAGGCAGAGGGTAATCAAGGCAGTGATTATGAAGACGAAGGTCTCCACG
>QFEX01004628.1:38729-49961 GCA_003316505.1 Suillus alpinus
GGTCGGAGTCTCGTCTGACGCGGAGATGAGCGATGGGGATGATGATGTTGGGAAGAGAAGCAGCAAGGGTAAGGGTAGGCAATACGGTCTCAAGGCAGCCCCGAAGAAGAAGGCAACGAAGAAGTCAGTCAAGAGCTCTGGCGAAGATACTGACAGTATGGACGTCGATGACCCGCCTTCATCTCCAGTGTCTTCTAAAACCTCGAAAAAGCGCAAGACCACAGCTTCTGATGACAAACCCGCCAAAAAGCAGAAGCGGCGAGAGGATACAGACCCATGGAAACTCGAAACCACTGCAGTCAAGAAAGACTGGACACAGGCTCGCGCTCCACCCTTGGAAGTATTCCATTTCTCACGAATCGTCGTCGACGAGTATACCTACCTGAGTGGAAAGGTACACTCAATGGTCACCAAACTGACTGGCGATCGTCGCTGGGTGCTATCTGGTACCCCACCGATTCACGATTTCGGCTCTGTGAAGACTATTGCTGCACATCTGAATATTCATTTGGGTATCGATGATGGTGGTGAGGGCAAGTCAGCGATGATCAAGAAACGCATCCGTGAACAGACGAGTAAAAAAATTCCGACCAGACAAATGGGACGTACTGACTGTTATTGCAGAGGTTGAAGAGTTCCATTCATTCCGTGAGGTACACACGCAGGAGTGGCATGCGCATCGTCATGGTCTCGGTCAATTGTTCCTTGACATGTTCGTGCGGCAGGTCAGATGTCCTCCTCATGATTGCTGTACTTAAACTGAATTGGTACTTCAGAATATCGCAGAAATCGACGAGATACCATGCACGTTCAAAGTCGTCAAAGTCGTTTTGCCTGCCGCAGAACGAGCGATCTACTTGGAACTAGAACATCACCTTCGCGCCATCGATATGGTTGCCAAACGCACAAGGAAGTCGGAGAGCGACCGAGAGAAGCGCCTCAACATCGCACTTGGCGAGAGCAAGTAAGAGCAAACATGTTTAGCTGAGACTACTACTTGACATTCACTTTCAGGACCGCAGAGGAAGCCCTTTTGAAGCGTTGCTCTCATTTCGACCTTGAAACCAAGGACAAGGAGAACGCCATGAAAGCTTGTGAGATCATCGTCGCAGAGCGGACTGAGCAATTAGACGCCTGTAAGACAGAGCTGCTGAAGGAGCTCCAGAAGGCCGTCAAGAAAGAGAAATCTATTGGCAAGCTCCCAGAAGAGAGCATGTTCCAGGAGTTCGCCCGCGTTTCCAGAGATGAAGGCGGCGTCGGAGACCATGAAGCTACGGAGACCATTCGGGATATCCTCACAGAGGCTCAAGTCCCGGTTCTATCTTCGACCTACTGGAAGAACAAGGCCAAGGGTGACATGAACCTGGCGGAGAAAACGAAGGAGGCTGTCTGGGAACATCGTGAGCAAACGCACATTATCCGTAAGCTCACGAAGGAACTCGTTGGACGCGTCCGGTCACTTCGTTACTTCACCGTTGTGCGCGACCTGCAGAAGCAAAGAGACACACCTCCTATCGTCTCATGTCCAGCATGCAAGCGCAGCGAGATACCCATGGACGAAGTTGCTGTGCTATCTTCATGCGGTCACACGGGCTGCATGAAATGCGTCAAGGAAGCTGCTAACCGAGAGGAATGTGTTTACCATCCCTCGGGTCAATGCAATGCTGCTGCTCGTGCTCTCAACATCGTCAAGGGAGAAACTCTGGGAGTTGATGATGAAGCTCGCGACGGACGCGGCAAGCACTACGGGAAGAAATTGGAGATGGTTGTGGACCTCGTCAAGTACGTGGTCCTGTTATGCTTTCGCGACCATACTAATAGTCTCTGGCCTCAGGAATCAAATCCCGAAGAAGGACCGGGTTCTCATATTCGTCCAGTTCCCTGATCTCATGGCAAAAGTTGCTCATGCATTGAAGATGCACAAGATCGAATTCTTAGAAATCAACGGTTCTGCAACTCAGAAAAGCAAGAACTTGGAGCAGTTCCAGAACGACAGTAAAGAACGCGTGCTTCTGTTGAACGTCATGGACGAGAGCGCCAGCGGTGCGAACTTGACGGTTGCCAACCATGGAATCTTTCTTTCCCCTCTCCTTGCCCAGAGCCAAGAGATATATGACGCTTGCGAGACGCAGGCAATTGGGCGATTGAGGAGGTATGGGCAGATCAAGCATGTTAGCATTCACCGGTTCATAACGACGGACACGATCGATGTTGAAATATTCGAGGAGAGGACCAAGGTGAAAGTCTAGAGCACAGTAACCCCCACATTACATATGAAACCCACGTTGGATACAGCAAATTGACGTACTGACACAACACTGGCATATATGATAGACATACCCACCATCTAGCATACTAGACGTCAAGTATCTATGTACAATAAATCTTCTGAAATTGCGACTGAGAGGGTGAAACATATAAGTAATATAGTAATGTATGCGCACACCTCAGTTGGTCCCATAGTGAATGAGGATGGCAGCATGCATTAGTTCATATTCACATTCTGGTTTCTGTTGCATACGAGGCTATGTGCCTTGTGAATATTAGAATCGAACGAAGAGCTTGTGACGTAGGAAGTGTTTTCGACATACAACTATTCCAGCATTTTCTCCACTAATGACCGTTGAACAGCTGGGCCACCAGACTCGAACACTGCGTTGGAGATGTGCTACAGACATGTGCCACTCATCTCTGCTGACTAGGCTCTCAGAACCTCCCGTGGGGTTGCTCTCGCGCCCTGCTTCAACCGTTCTTGTAGTAGTGGTCGTGATCAAGACGAGCTCGCCCCTTTCGGGCACGTCAGCTGCATTGATAGTAACATTGCTTGAAGTTTCGATGTTTGGTCGTCTTCACCAGCACGCTCCAGCAAAACGGAGTGATGAGTGTGTTGTAGGAAAATGGGCCTCCACAATCTACAACGATGCTCTAACGGACTTATTTCAGTGTCCATCAGCTGCACCTGGAGTGATGGAAGACCATGGAATCAGATGTCAACACCGATCGAGAGCATGGACCACACCTTTGTTCCAGGAGCTGAGTTTCCGTCGGCCAGATCAAACATGAATCCTGTATGCGGCCAGCGTATTCTAACGCCCGACGGTCAAGGCGAGTCGGAAATACGCACTAGACAGGGACGTACTCAATCATTTCAGCGTTTTCGGCATCCACCTTCACAGTGATAAATTGCCATGCCGCAGGGAAATGTCCCGCAAAGATGGCAACATTGCAATGAAGTCCTTTCACAGAGAGGTAGGTACCCGTTTGAATATTCCGGATGGTGTATCCTGCTCCGAGATGTGCTATTTCCCACTGGTTTCACACTAATTAATGTTACTCAGGATGTGGACGAGAAAGGCACAATTACCTTTTGGGCAGAATCATCACAAGGTGGAGAGCCTGCATCCGAGAGGTTTGAACGCGAGATGATTCAAAGTCAGAAGCCAATCGAGAGGCACTCACCGACAACGCACGTGTAGTCGTGTTTGGGCAGGTCCATTGCTGTACCGCTCTGGCGGTTTATGAATTTGTAAATTCCTGGTTGCATGGCTGTGACGCGATGGAGAGAAGAAGATAACAAGCTTGGGAGAGGCGTTGGCGCAGGTACAACAAGCAGAGACGTTCTTTTAAAGGTTCATGGAGTACATGAGTCTGGCCCCATGCCCTGATAACGTGTGGCATCGCACCATCAAAGGCGTCACAGTCAAAAAGGGAAAATTTTGTCACTTGAGTGTATATTGATGTTGTGGATTTTACTTCGTGTGAAAAATTGACGGTCCTGCCGGTGAGGTTTGCAGTCCTCGCTGAGACTGCAAAGTTCAAACGTGACACGTGACGACTTCTTCGTAATCGTGAATTTCTCCACCGGGTCATGCAAAGTCCCCAGATCTTAGTATTTTGCATGATGTTCGGAAACCAGAATCGATGCGCGTGACTTATCTTCTATCAAACAGCCGCTGGCTCACTAGCCCTTTGTTGAAGTAAGGGTTTGGACGACGGTGCATGCTCTGCTTCTCCCGAGACATGAGCTATCAGTATGCCGGCAGCCGGCATGATACCCACTGCCCAGGTATAACCAGAGATGGAAAGTGTTCCTGTCAGCTCGCCCAGGCTGGACTCTGCAGCACAATGAGTATGAAACCGTTCATTCTGTCTGAATGGGAAGATATATGACAATTGAAGCGCCACTGACAATCAGATTCCTAGGATTACAAGACAGAAGCTCACAACTGATACTTCTCAAACGTGCGCTACCAGATTTTTTGGTGAGCAACTTGAACGTGCAACATTATTAATGTAACTCATTCGCAGGGTCCTTTCGTTCAGATGCAGCCCCTGCGTCCACGGCTTCGTTGAGCTAGATACCATGCAAAGGCTATAATAAAGAACACCATACTTACTGGAAGCAATCAGTCAGTTTCATCTGGAGCCAAGCATCGACTGTAACTGACCCCACATGAGAAGCGCATAGGGAAAACTGTGTATGAATCATAATAGCTAGCACCTCCGGGTGCAACATTCTTATTGAATATGATGTTACAGTGGTATCTTGTGGTACAACACACCGGGTTCCAATTACTTGCTAGACATCACATACCCTGTCGTATCCAATATTTGCTTGCCGCAGATAGAGCAGAGGCCTTTCTTATACGCGCAACCTAGGACAGAATGAGCTCCAAATTTGCCTAGCAGTGCTGCGATACTCACCGTGGCAGTACTTGGCTTTATTTTGCGTCACGGGCTGCTTACAATCCTTGCATTTGCCTTGATACGGCTGGCAACCATGACCTCGGTAAGTGCATGTCAAAGAAGAGTCAAAACTCACTCACCTGAAACCTGTTTTTCGAGCTCCCGGGTCGGCTTAGTAGCTTGTTCTCGCCTACTCTTCGTGATCCATCCTTTACACTTTGAGATGTGGAGGTGAACGGATCTGGAGCGGCAACCTTGGACAGTTTCTAAGGAAACTTGGTGAGAATGTGCATTCAGAAAACATTGACATTGACATACCGATTCACACTTCTTGCAGACCATGGATGTCCTGAGTCGTTGGACAGGGTGACCGAGACAGCAAAGGAAAGGTTGATTAGTAACAAATTAGTAATCACTGGTTTTGTTGTGACCTCCAGATTGGGGACTCACCAGCCTGAGCCTGAGAGTACTAATTTAATGTTCTACTTGTCGAATTCACCAAGGCAGGCTGCGTCGCTGGACTGCCATCCCACGATAGGCTGAAATAATAAGTGTTCGAATTTCCAGGGTAACTAACACTGGCTTTCTTTCTTTCCCGTTCTAGCCAACTTCGTTATTGTCAATGGCTATGATTGACCTTGACAATATCACAACGATGACACCTTCACTCAATGGTTGACATGGTGAGCGTCACAAAAGTCGATTCGGTCCCGCCGCTTCTAATTCGTTTGACGGACAAGGCAGTTACTGTCCGAGGGTGTGGCCAACATCGTCCGGACGATAGCTTCGTTCTACGTACTCATGCTTTGGGTCAATAAAATTTCTTTTGACTTGCCGCTTGGACCTTTCATACGCTGCGCGCCCCGATGCTTTTGTCTTTTGGTCACCAGCATTAATCGCGTCAGGGCGGCTTTGTACTATAAAGACGAAGAACAGGATGGCCACGAACACCACGTTAACTGTCAGCGTGCTGGTCATGTCCCTCTTTAGCCTCTCTAGGGAGCTCATTTTAATTATTCTAGAAGAGCTCGATCCTCTATCACTACTACACTTCTGCAAGGTATGATTGCCGGAGTTGCTAGTCAATGTGCGTTGCTTAACGTTTCATTAATAGAGTTCTCGATATATACATGGCATCGTCGCAAATTATTCGACGTTGCTATATCGATACGAACTTGCTTTGTCCGGTATGAAGGACGGATTTTCAAGCTCTTATTCGCCGCGTGCGCGGCTGGACCTGCTCCTCCGCCACAGGAGAGGATGGCTGACGTTAAGCTGGACCTCAGAAGACAGGCTTCGCATCCCAACGCCAACGATCGTTGGCGTCTCCGGAAGATTTCTCTATCATGCCAGCGAAAGCTCTCACCACGGGTTATTTCAGTGGTCACTTCATATCTATGAGCTGCGCTCGTACAGGACACCGCCGGTTGATAAATTACAATATTGCAAATTTAATTTGCCTTTTGAAATCCGCCAGGTCGCCATCGATGCTGCTCAGAATCTTTTGGTGCTTGCAGAACTTCATTTCCCTTCACAGTAAGATAATTATGGCTGGCGTCTCCGTTCATGCTGACCAACATGCTAGGGATGGACCTATAACTGCTTCCCTTCACTTTCTTGATATGTGGACATGCCAGCAACACCCGCAGGCTCAAAGCCTGCGTTTTCAATTTCAGACGGACTGGTGGGGCACTTTACCTCCAGGTCATCGCATTTCCATTGAACGCGTCCAAATTTATGGAATCATGGTCGGTTTGTCTGTACGTCTTGGAGTTGAAGAAGGTGAAGGAACGACAGAACTGGTTCTAGTCAACTGGCGTACTGGTATTGACCAACAACAACGGGTAATGTGTTTTCTTAGTCCACAAGGGCACGCCGGGTTCTAAATCGTGAATTTTGCAGTTTACTGGTGACCTCCTTTCGTTTGACATCCTCAGTGAATCCTCTTTGATGGTGCTATCCCATCCTGACGAGGACGAGGACGATGATAGTGGAGAATCTGCTGCTTCCACTTGGGAACGAAGTTCGGACGGGATGTACCTTCACGAACGTGGCAAGCGCTCCCCTCAAATCACTATTTACCATATACCGGATGGTCGACGGTTGTGCTCAGCCCAGGTAATATCATATGATTTACCAGAATCGTGGAAGGCAATATCGTTTCTGCAACTTTGTCCCAACACGTCTCATAAGCCCAATATTGCTCCTCCCATGGGAACTTTCTTTCAGTCCGATCCTTCTCAGCGTGCAACGGTTATCCTCGTCGAGTTCCCCTCCCATTCAATACCTGCAGGATGCTCCAAGAAAGTGGCACTGGTGATGAAGGAATCGCTCTTTCAGCCACCTAGTCTCGGCGATAGGGCTCTATCATGGGAGGAATGGAAGGACCGCTGTATGGTGGTCCATTTGCCGGACAATTCAGAAGCGCATGCCTTCGAGGTTGTGGGGAGAAAGCTGGTATTTTTCCAGAGTGTCGGTGAAGAAAACTGTGTGGCTGATTCCCGAAGTCGTCTTCACGTGCTTGACTTTAACGACTATGCGGCAGAGTGTCTGCGATCGATCGCACCGCGGTCGTCTGCTTGGTCGTGGAATGGGAAATGGGACACTGCCAGTAAAATCTTCAAGGTTGGTGCAGCCGAGTTTATCAGAACGAGCACCACTCAAGTGCAAAGCATCACTTGGGTTGACGCCACAGAAGATGCGGTGATCTTATACAACGTGCGTATTCTTGCCTCCCAGTTTTATTGGCCCCTAAAATCCGTCACAGGAACGCGAGGGTGAAACTGTCATCCGTGTTCTGACCTTCGGGGACGCCCCAGCATGCTCTCAAGGCTCCCTAACGTAACCTAATCTCCATGAGATATCATGATAATCTGTTGCTTAATGATTTTACGATAATGTCTTTTGCTAATGACTAGCTGTACTCATAGTATTGAGTTTAGACACGACTACATTGTAATTTACATGATGAATTTCACGCCCATTTCAAGACCATCCAGACTACCCACTTTCGTCTCTCCCTTTCATCCTCACTCTCGGCGCGTGTAACATCCCATGACCTTTGAACGCTACCCGTAACTTCCCTCTCCACCACTCTTTCTACTTGAAGTTTGTGCATCATAACAGCATTCATGAATGATTGAAGGGTGTATCTCCCCGTGTGTAGACCAGCAACGAGATGTACGCGAGCGTCTGGGCTGTGATTGAGACACATGCAAAGTGTGTTGATAAACTGAACGTGGGTCTCAGGATTCCACAGCGTATCTGCCGCGACAATGATATCAAAGAGCGCAGAACCTTCAGGATTCTGCACGGTGGGTGTAAGGAGTGGGGAAATATCATTGCCCCAAGCGTAAGGTACAGCCCTGCAGCGTTCTGAAGTATGATTGCGGCGAACGTTTTCAGATAGTGTGCATATCAGGTTTTCGTCCGGATAATCGCTGACTATGACAGCAGCATTGGGCGTAGTCCGTGCGATCATGATCGAAGGCAACCCAGCACCAGCTCCAAGCTCCAGGACACGCAATACCTTTCGATCGTTGAATCGATCCAACTGCAGATCTTCTATGTGATCTGCGATGTGAATGGAAGATTGCCAGATGAATGTAGCATGCAAAGACCAATTGCTTGCTTGCGTGTCTGGTGTTTGAAGGGTGATCTGTTCTAGTCCTGAGCCTGCCCTATCATGTTCTATTGTGTAAGTAAATATCGATCCGGGGGCGGAGTGGGTAATTGGAGTATGGTCGTAGAGAGTCTGGAGAGAGGCAGACATGATATCCTCAGGATCGTCCTCTATGATTTCCCGAGCGATCTTGGTATTACGTGAATGCCCCCCTTGCGTAACATTTGTTGAAAGACTAGAAGGTGCCATTGAATTATCAATCTGAAGATGAAGGTATAAAACCCGAGGACCTAGGTCAATTCTCATACCCTTCATCACTCAGGGACAAACAACATGAAAATGGATGATTAGCCCCTAGCCAACCGTTTCCGCGGAGATGGAATGGTTTATGTTTGGTATGTAGTTGTGGTATAAGACTAGACCATCAATCACAAGTAGTCGCAGAACATGCCGCGTCGACAAGTTCGTTGTGTGGGTTTCCTGCTAAATTACAAATTGACGTTCTGGGGCAGCCTCCATGACATCGTGAGCTTATTCGTGAGCAGAACTTAGACTGACAATAAAATATGTCATGCATGCTGCGGGCCATACAACCGCGGAGATATGGAGATCATGTAGCCTTGCACAATCTGTACAGTACAACGACCGAGCGAGGCGAAAAAAGAATTATTGCACCTGACGTGGGGAACTTGTTTGTCGACGAAAAAAAATTGAAAAGATTAATTATAATCAGTTACGGTGTAACGTATTTGCCCAGAAGATGACATACCGCCTAGTAACACACAACTTGGCCTTGTATGAATCCATACCAAGAACGCAAACCTAAACTTCAACAGGGCAAAAAAGAGTCAAATGATGCTAAGGTTGTTGATGATACGCCACCTGAATCGGTTATATAAAGTAGCATGATGAATTAGGTGGATACGCTGAGGACTTAGAGCTCTCGGAACATGTGTCGACATCAGTTGTCACCTTCTGGCATATGAAGCCCCGGAAGAAAGGCGAGTGCGAGTGTTGAATTGACAAGCATGTCACAAATACACCAGGAATCTTTTCAGTGCATTGCAATCGAGATTGTCTCCCGCATGAAAATTCTGCGTTCCAGTCACAGCAGCACGAAGGCACAACATAGAAGTTGTACTCATCTAAGCACGGAATACAAATAGTTTACCATCCCATCCACAGCTTGCAAGTAACCCTTCGTCATAGAGTGACCAACTACAACCAGCCGCAAACTCCGTATGCGGATCATGGACCTGAAGGAGATTGGATCCCCCTGCGGTTGGGTTCGACGACCATCTGCATAAACCCACACTACATTAGATATGAACGACCTGTTGCACAAATTCACGTACATCCTACATGTCATGTCATAGCTAGCTGTAGCCAAGATGTCTGGCCGGTGAGGACTCCATTGGACCTTTCGCACCGCATATTCATGACCTGGAAGTTGGACCTCGCAAATGCCACCAACTGCCTGAGCGCCTGGGTTGGCGCTCTGAACCATCCGACAATCCCACACCTTCACCATCTTGTCAACGCCGGCGGTCGCCAGCACAAAAGGTCGATACTTATTCCAATCAAGGGTGAGTAATTCAGTGCCAGATGCAGGAACGGTTATGACTGCAGCAGACAAGGGGTGCGTGAATGAATTCGTGGCGGGGCCAGTGGCATAAGCAGGGGAACGAAGATCGAATATTTTCATAGTTCCATCTGTTGAACATGTAGCGAGGATATCTGGTTGATGAGGAGAGAATAGAGCTTGGTACACGCATGATAGATGCGCATGCAGTGTTGTCACTGAACGAGGCATTTCTGGTGTCCACTAGAAATATTTTTCTCTAAGTTAAATTCAGTGCGAGACATTCCATATACCTACCAGCTTGACATTTCCATCCCAAGAGGAGGAAGCGAAAGTGTCTTTCTTGATATTCGACCAATCAACGGAGAAAACCTCACGACTGTGCTCATGCCAGGAGTGTATTGGAAAGTCCTGGGCGCGAATAACGATTTTGATTCACTCAGATCTAAAATGAGTTGATATTGGCATACATTTAGCAATACATCCCACAGCTTCAGCGTCCCGTCTCCTGAGCCTGTAACCAGTTGATTCTCGTGAATCTCCGACCATGCAACGTCGTATACGCCGTCCTGGGTCTCGTATCTTGGTAGAAATATGAGCACCGGCTTAAAAGTCGAGTCGACAGACGGACTGTTTGTCAAGCTTCACCGCAGATGAGCCACCAACTCCTGGAATCAGTGATACCAAGTGCAGGCGACCATTGCCCACAAGACCGAAATTAGCAGCTGAAGCAAGTGCGATGCGGGAATTGTGGAAAGGGGACCATGCCACCGAGTAATGAGCAAATCCTGGCGTCTGCAGCACAGCAGGAGGTGGTCGAGCAGGGTTCATTTCATCTGTAGTCGTTGAGTAAGAAATAAGTTGTATACCCTCATCCGGCTATTACGGTTACTTCGGATTCCCGCGTACTCCTTCAGGCAGTCACTCAAACACTGACATCATGCGCGTCTCAGTACCAACCATTATCACCGCCTATGGAACACCCAAACAAACAATTTCACCAGCTGCGGCGGTTGACCGCATCGCGGACTTCCTTGCGCCAGGAAAAGTTACGCTACTCACCGGCGCAGGTGTTAGTGTTGCTTCGGGGATCAGAGCATACCGGGGAAAAGATGGCAGATATATGAACCCAAATTATCAGTGAGTTCGTCATGCGAAGCCAGGGGACCACATGTAATCGTTTCTGTCTGATTATAACATAGCCCAATTTTTGTGCGCGCTTAGCTTCAGGCGCGGACCTTTCTCATTGACGACCATCTTAGTATCACGAACTAACTGACGAGAGTGAAAAAGGGTTTGCTTTCAGGCAAGTTGTATAACTCCCCTCATGTTCTATGGCTTT
>QFEX01004628.1:64426-78195 GCA_003316505.1 Suillus alpinus
ACAGATACGAATGAATTTGATGTGACCCCATGTAGATGCCAGGTTCGTGCTGAACTTGACGTTGCTGAGCACATTAACTGGTACTGGTCACTCAATGAGACATTGGGCGATGGCTCCCTGACCTGTGGCGAGGAGGGAGACATCGAGGTCGACATCAGAGACGATGTAGTGTCCTCAGCATTTACATTTTCAATCTAATACATTTGCTTATATATAACACCAGAATGCAGAATCAACACGTCTCCACTACAACAAAGACACCTACGCCTTCCTTCAAAGTTCGCTCGTCCAGGAACACTTGGAGGGACAAAATATCATTACTACCGTACACGCTAATCGTGAAGCGAGGACCATGTGCGATAACAAGACAGCTGATATCCTATAAAATATCAAGCGTTCGATGAACGAGTCTGGGAGAAGTACATTCGAGCCAAATTTGAGCCACGTAATCCTGAATGCGCAGGTCAGGTTCTCGGCGACTCGTCAAATCACAACATGCACGTACCCATACCAGCATCTCCCCTTCATATAAAACAGCGAGGCAGGCCCGCAGGCCCTTTGAACACCACTGCATTTCGAGCCAATACAGGAGATTGTGATTCCAGAAGAAATCAAATATACGACCGAGCATGGCGTCCCATGGACGTTCCAAAAGTCGATCGACAGCAAGACGGTCTCGTTCGTATCCGATGATGGCGTCAGGTAGATAATCCCACCAGTCACTTGTATCCGTGAGTGCCCGGGTATTCAGAGCCTTCAACAACTCCCAATAGTCCGGGTAAAACCCGCCCATTTCCCAGTCGATGATGCCGGAGATGCTGATGTTTCCTCCAGGTTCGTCAACCACCATACTATTACGGAGGTGGAAGTCACCGTGCGTCAACACGATGCGATGGTCCTCCCTCAGTAGCGATCGCAGCCATGCACAGTATCCAGGAGATATACGGGGATTGGGGGAAGAGAGAAGGAAGTCGTTGAAGTCAGCTTCGGTGTAACTAGGTGTGGTGGCGGTGCGCAAAAACATCCGTAGGTCTTTACAAACACGCAGTCCAGAGAGCGATCTCAATGGGCTGCCAGACGGGAATGGGGTGGAACGTTAACTAACGAGCATGTCGTTCAGGGTAATCTTGATGGCCTGCTTCTGCGCGTCGTTTAACGTTGGCCAGCGCTTCTCCAAGGTATCGCTCGAATGAAGGACATGAACATAAATGAAGTCTGGCCAAGGGCAACGAAATCTAATGGTCTAGGTGCAGAGATAGTCGGGACGTGGTCTTCCATAAACTGCAAGAAAGCCATCTCATCGTGGACGGTCAAGATCTTTTCCGACCTTGACCACGATGTCGTTGGTGAGCTGTATTATCGCGCGTTCACGCCCTTCCCAAATCCTCTTGCCGCTCTTGGCAAGATGTTCGATGCACTGAGAGATATCAGCGGTTTGAAAATCATCCCCGAAAATTGTACGCAAAAGTACTGATTGAACATGAGGGGACAAGGGAAACACGATGGTCATTGGTCCTAGTGGCCACTCAGCGTGGCCAAGGGATCTGTTGGGGCGAGTGGACACCTGCGGTGGTGAAACTTCCGATTCAAAGCATGATTACAGTCATATTGGAGCAAGAATAATTGATTGCTATCGAAGAGCTTACCTTTCTTCTCGCCATTCTCTGCCCTCCGGCGCAAGGATGGGTATGTGGAGTAGACCTCTTGCAGAACGTTCTCCAGGTCGACAGACCCATCGTTGTCGAGAGCATTGTTGATCAATCTCAGGGCTGACTTATTGAGATTGAGGCAGGCATGTTGTTGCTTCAATGCCATCCAGAAGTGAAACTCGATGGAAAGTTCATAGAGCTCGAGCGTACCTGGCCCTCGATTACATAATCGTCCCCCCAACCCTGTAGAGTCGTTTACTAGTATGGTGTATTGTAAACAAGTTACAACGATCTACCAGAGTACGACTTCCTCTTGGTCCCCGCGAGGTACGTAGCCACACTTGCGAGTCCGTTTACTGGCAAGGATTAATATGACGCTGCAGCAACAATCCTGTTCTTGTGGAATAATCACCACCCCTCATACACCACCATCACAGAATTCACAAATACTACCGCCAGATACAGTTCCAGTCACTCGTCATACCTCACAAGCTGATTATTGCACGGGGGATCTGAAACTAGGTCGCATTGCTGTTCTCGCTGATTTGCGAAGGTATCTGCAGGTTCCATTTGATTGCCTAGTGAAATGTGTTGGTGCCATGCCCTCTCAGCAGGATCTGCAGCAGATACGCAACAACTTGACAGAGAGCAAGATTCTCACCTACGACGAGAGTGGCTTGAGATGGACGGACTTTACCCCACCTGCCACATCGAAAGGGTCCGAAGAGGATGTGTTTAAGCCCCTCGGTCGTATCATCGCTGAAATTTTGGCACAAGTCCCAAATCACGGAGTGTCCTTCCTAGCGAACTCAAACGGAACACCCCTCTCGCAGCGCAACAATACTTCCAGGCCTGATGGATACCTTGTACTTAATAACAAAAAAACCGAGCCCAAGATACATTGGTTCGATATTGCTGTGCCGTTCGAGTTCAAGAAGGAACAGGATATTGAGTCTCTCCGAGATGTAAGTTGTTACAGATCTTGTCGGCGTCTGCTCACAAAGCCTGCTCTAGGATGAACAGAAGATAATCTGGAGCCTTCACAGTATCATGCGTGAGGATCTTCTTCGTCAGTTTGCGTTCGGTATCACAATCGAGGACACGCAATTGAGACTGTGGCTCGGAAATCGTGCGTTCCTTGCGGTTACAGAACCTATCAACTTCTTCGAGGTATGCAAACATATCGCGCTGTGTGTCAGGGTGCTAACAGGTATGGTACATCTAGAACATCGATGGTGTTATCTCGCTCTTTTACGCTCTTGGATCTGCGTCTGCGTCTTCTACTATGAAAGAGCTCGGATGGGACCCCACTGTCGAGTGGATCCGTGATGGGAAGGATTTACAATACAAGTTCACCACGACACGTGAACTTGCAACCTATGGCGCAGACTCTATGGTTGGGCGTGGAACTCGCGTGTACGAAGCCACAGATGCCAAGGGAAAGAAGATCCTAGAAAACATCTTGGCTTCTTGTGCGCAGAAGCTGCAAGCGGAGGAGTTGGCGGATGCCAAGAGGCACTTCGTTGGAGTCCAGCTCTGGAAGGATGTCATAATCGACGATACCCGAGACGAGATGCTGGACCCAATGGTCGCAGAAGAGCATAATCGTACCCGGGAGTGGGTGTCCATCGATCTCAATCCCATCTTCTCCGCGAGACCACATTTACCTAGCACAGGCGACGTACCCAACTCTGGTCGGCTGTCTGCCTTTCTTCGCACACAATTGGGCAGTATTGCGCGAAATGGCACTGGCATCCCACGCAGAGTCCATACTCGCACTGTCTTCCATGACGTCGGAGTCGCTGTCAATGATGTCACCTCTTTGGCCGACAAGCTGAGTTGCTTGTCCGGCGCACTTAAGGGTGAGCAAACCACTGTCGCTCTCCTTTCCTCAGTCGCTCATTCAACCTTAGCTTTGTATCATATGCACAAAGCAGGCTGGGTTCATCGTGATTTTAGCGTTGGGAACATAAATTGGGTCGGGGGTATCGGAAAATTGGGTGACTTCGAGCACGCGAACAAGATAGATTTCAATACTTCTCATGATGTTCGAACGGTAAGATTTTTGAAGATGATCTCTTTCGCTGTTAACCCGTCGACAGGGAACAATGCATTTCATGGCGCTGGAAGTAGAAACCCAGGATTACCTTTTCTTCCCATGTCTGGAAACCCTCCAAGTTGATACAGACCTCCCGATTGACCCACCATTTCGCATGAATTTCCTGCACGACATTGAATCCGTATGGTGGGCTTTTACCTGGATCTTCTTTTATCACACGGACACAAAAACGGCGAACACCGGCCATTCCTTTGATACTCAATGGAAACAATTCCAGTTAGCCTTCCCTAGTATGGTCGGCCGCACATCACGCCGGGACTTCTTCACCAATGTTAGACAACTCAAAAGCAGCTGCAATACTGTCCTCTCAAAGACGTGCCTTGATGTTTGCAGTAATATTCCTCATTTCGCACATGCTCTCCTAGATGGCTATCGAAAGGCGGAGGCAAACTATCCCTTGCTAGTGCTTGACGACACTCTTCTGGAAGATATGCACAGTAAAGCCGCAAAATTTATCCGTGATGCGCAAGAACGTGCTGGGGTTATAGAACTTTGTCCGCTCCCCAACCTCCTGAAGCAGAAGAGGCCCAGACCGGGAGATGAGACATTGCCTCCGCCAAAAAAAATTAAGGGAAGAAGCCTCGACATGATTGATTTTTTATTGTTTGTATGAGAAAGAATCAGGAGATGGTAGCTTGGCGTCTCGTAGCTGTGACCTCGTGGTTACCAATAATAAGCATGTTCATAGTACTCAATTATATTCGGAGTTTCCGAGGGGGATTATCTGGAAGGTGATTCAACTGTGCGGTGTTGCACCCATTTGCTTACAAAGCCAGATAAAAATTGCGAAATGAAGTCAAAAAACATCCAGCAACGCCAGGGTCATATAGTGCAGATTCCAGAAGGACTTGAAGGCCTGAAGCTTGAAGCTTGAAGAATGGTGTGACCGGAAGGTGGGAGTCGGCCTCAGTAGGCTCGTACTACATACTCAAGCCGAGGATGAGTCTGCCAATGATTCAAATACACAAGGACTTTGGTGAAAATAATACGAGAGTACAAAAACGAGATAACTCGAGCGCAAGAGTATCATGCCCCAGGGTCATGTCTACAAAAAACAGGATGAACAGGATCGCACGACGAACATCTTGTGAATACGTACCAGACGACAGCAATAGACGTAAAACTACACACCGATATGAATGAAAACTATCCTCTGCTCGAGCGGCACTTTCGCAGTAACGGCGTGTGTAGCACGATTGAGTGCCCAGGCCGCCTTCGTGCAGTCCATAACACCCCCATCCTCCAAATCCTTGAACATATTCTTGTAAAAGTTTTTGACAATGTGTTTTGCGAGAGCATCATTGACCCCCCACAGCGTGCCTACAACGCTCTTGAAACCGGAAAACTGGAGTCCGGCTGCGAGGTGGATGGCTTCGTCGGGCGTTTCCTCATCGCCGACGGCGGTATGACACGCCGATAAGAATGCGAATTCAGCTTGCGGAGAATTGTTCTCCATGATGTCGAGCAGCGTGAGGGGTTTGTCTCTCATGGCGAAATGCGAGTTATAAGGCTGCTCGAGGTCTTGCGTGCCGTGACAAGCAAGGTGCACCCAGGTGTTATGTCGCAAAGCATTGAGTGCACCTGCCTGTGTGGCTTCGTCTTTTGAAATATTAGTGAATTTGACATTGGGAGGAATGAGTTTTTGAACAAGCTCAAGTTCGCTGTTGACAGCGGGGAGCACATTGCCTTGCCCTGCGCCCGGTTCACCTTGTCCGATCGCTGCGAAGGTCTGAGTGACGCGGGTCTCCATCGTCTGTCGAGACCTGATCAGAGCTGAAAGTGTCGGCGTGTAAGAACAGATGAATATATCCTCCAGGCATGACTCCAGCCCTGAGTGGTCTGCGTTCATTCGGAAGGGGTTAGCTGCATGGAGAGGGATGGACGTGAAGGCTGCCGTCGGACACAGCCATATTCGAGACTGATGCCGCAATTTCAGGTCATGCCAGAGAACGTTAATGATGGGTAGCATGATCTCGTCCCACACTATCCGCAAGAGTACTCGCAACTTCTTCCTCGGCTCCTCTGGGCGCATACGAGTCGTGTACCGGATTGCCTTATCAAAATCGCCCTTGAGCTTTTCCAGATCTGCGAGAGTGATGTGCGGGAAGCGAACGTGGCGGGGCTCTCCTGACGTCGGGACAACAATGGCGCTGCACAAGTATTTACTCCCAATGAGGATGATAACTGGACCTTGGCATGCTGCCACTTGCAAGTCTTCGTATGAAGGTGGGAGCAGGAACCGCGAGAAACCTTCAAGATCACGGATTTGAGCTACTACAGCCTCCCACTGCTCCATAAGTTTCCTGTATTTGATTGCGGCCCGATCACCGGCAGCTCGATCTGTGCTGCCTGCGGAACCTTGAGTGTCAGATAGACACTTGCTGAGCTCTGAGAACTTGTGAGCTAGGATTGGATTTGTGGACTCGAGGTCTTGGAGCGGAGTCCTGAGTCGAGAGGCCAACGACCACTGTTGGCCACGACCCTGCTCCGCGAGTTCAACTGCGTGTCGTATATTATCACGGTGTATGGCACACGATGCTGCATCTACGGGGAGTGTTCTGGCGTAATGGAAGGCAGCAGCAGCTTCGCGCCGTGCAGTTGCTGATGATCGTGTTGCCAGATGAGCATCCAGAAGCTCAAAAAATGTTGAGTAGGCCTCCAGTGCGGATCCATGATCATGCCGCTCCACTGCAACAATCCAATCACATGACACAATGATGCGGTGCGGCAAGCCTTGCGTAGGGTGTCTCGATGCCAGTCTGAAGTTCTCTACAGCGAGCGACAAATCAGAAGGGTTGTGTTGTACCCGGTAACGAGACAAATATGCCTCTTGCAGCCGTATATAACTGTGACACCTGTCCGGGTGCATTGAGGGTAAAGCCTCCAATGACTCTTGGCAGAGTCGAATAGCCTCCTCAATATCTTCATTCTTCTGAGTTTGCATGAAACGAGAGCAGAGCGCCGAGCTCGAATTGAAAAGCTTTCTATGGTGCTCTGGATGGCCATGCCGCCTTACCCCAAGGGATTCACGATGCAGGTCGATGGCCTCGTTAAGATCCTCGCTGACGTGCAAATTGGCATGTCTGATTTCGAGTGCGAGGGCAAGGTTGGCAAGAGTGATGTCACGATCTGGATGCCCAGGTGAGCGCAACGTCAGTGCCTCGCGATGGAGGCTGATAGCTCTGTCGATGTCACCAACGTCACTGTGTGTGCTGAAACGGGCAAGGAAGGCGCTCCCTAGGTTTTCCAATGAGACATCACGAGATTTGTGCCCGACAGGGCGCAGGAGCAGCGCTTCTTCGTGCAAAGGGATGACCTCGTCGAGGTCATGAGATGTTCCTTGGTGATTGAAGCGGTACTGTAGTGAGAAGGCCAAGTCATTCAGGCACTCATCACGGCCAGAATATCCCTCGGGGCACAGAGAAAGGGCTTCACGAAGAAGTTGTATATTCTCGTCTAAATCATCAATGCTGCCGTGTTGTTGAAAACGTTCTTTGAGTGCGCGTGCAAGCTTGTTGAGGGCAATGGGACGGAATAGATGGCTTAGCGGACAGAGCTCGAGCCTGTTTCGTCGAAGGTGGATGGCTTCAGATACGTCGATTGGAAGATTGTCGATCACATAATCGATAGCACTCTGTTCGCTTATGTTCCGAATGTAGGTGCACTTGGGACACAGGGGCAGTAACCTGCAACACTGTTGCACAGATTCGTACATGAAGACAGCAATGGGCTCCTTGCTGTAGCGGCAGTTCAACGCGGACATGAGATGATGGAAAGATGACGCATAATCGGGGTGGCCCTGCGGACGCAATACCAGGGCTTCACGGAAGAGGGAAGTGATGGTATCAATGTCTTGAAGATCCTTTTGAATATAACCTTGAAGGCGGGCCCACGCAAGATTGGTGAGAGCTGCTGCATGGTCAGGATGGCCAACCGGACACCGGTCCAGAACCAATTGAAAATGCTCTACAGCATCATTCAGGTGAGAGACCATTTTGCTCGTCATGTATTTGGCAAATCGTGCATGGCCGGCATCTGTGTCTCGAGAAATCTCGCAGTCTACGAGGGACTACAGTTGAAATTCTGTCAGCAAAAGCTAACGGCAGATGCTAGCGTCACTCACATCAAACTGTGCGCCGTCCTGATTGTCGCAAGCATGCACAACAGCGGCCTTCAGCATGAGGGAAGGGCGAACACCACGAACAGGTGGAAAGGACACCTCTATGGGGTGTGAGTAGATGTGCAGGAATGAAAAGTAGGGAACTCACCGAATGGCTCGTCTGCATGATCGAGCAGCTCATCCCACGATGTTTCAAATTTTCCAATGAGTTCACCATTGCCCAGCATTCGATCGAACTCATAGGATGCTCTGATCTCCACGGAGAATGCAGGTAATGCCTGTAATGAACTGTAAGCCGAAGATCAGTCTCGAATCGCATCCGAAAGTTTCCATGGACTTTACAGGGTCACGGTATCTCCCCACACTGCAGATTTGCCAGATGATAAGACACTGATGGCTGATTTCCAGCGTCTTGAGTTGACAGTGATAATAACGTAGATGCCTGCGGGTATGCGCTCGGAAGGGACTTGAAGATTTTTTGCGCTGATGACTGTAGATAGAGCGTGAGGATCACGAGACAGATACGAAGTTGATACTGAGTGACCTACCTTCAAGTCTGATAGATTGGCTTTCTACGCTACTGGGCATGATGGTACGATGAAGAAAACCGATGAGGATCGAGGATGGACGGGATTAGAGCAGAGGTTGAGGATTCAGATCAAGGTGCTGTGTGTGTATTTCCATGTTGGCTATGGCTGTTCGGCTATGACAGGTATGACAGACACTGGTACAATTACACAAAGCGCTGAAGCCCAAAGACGAATCGATGACCGACTAGCGTTAGCGGGAAAGCCTGTACTAAAGTAAGTGGGTAATGTCAAGGTCAGTCATCAGCGAAAGTAGCGCACCAAGGTTAGAGAGGACATGCGAGTCTCAGAGCATCCTGTGGTGCTTCAAGTACCACTCCTGGGCGCAAGTTTATCACCGAGTCGTACTTCTCATTGAGCACACTAAGGCAAAATGTAGAATCATGTGTATTTTGTAATGCAAACAAATGGAAACTGCTGAAAACGACGCGCACAGAAAAGACGAACGATTCTATGAGTCCGATTGAGCTGATAGTGCGTAGGATGATCAAGAGCGTTGTGGAAATACCAGGGACGGTTTGCGAGAGTACAACGAATGCAGCGGACGATCCCATGAGTGCAGAACTTCCGGACATGGTTGTCTGCACCGACTCGGTCATGACGTCAAAATGGACGAAAGTAGTTGTCGATCTCGGCAAAGTCCGACTCCTTAATACACGCATGACACCCGAAACATGGCTTGGAATTGCGGGTTTGTGCTCTATCATTAGTGGAGGCTACCGTAAAATCATGGTTGTTTTCCAGGTCACGATTTTTCCAGCATACAAGCCCTTCGGTGCATCCGTCGTGCAGACGGTGCAGTTGCAGGCCGATCACGTCTTGGATTCATTTCCAGTAGCGTCACCGGGACGACACCTCCTTCCGCGCCGTAATTCATTAATATTAAAGGTCCAGTCCAATCAATGACTAGCTAGAACCATAGCGAGTAAAGCACATGCACATGTGAGTAATCCAGCTTAAAATCTAACACAATCCCCTGTTCAAAAGGGATTTTTGACAGAACCCCAAATTCCATTCACGAGTTAGACTCCATCGCATGGACAAACTGTTCCGCGATCACTTTCTGCATGTTAGATGTGGTATGCAGTTCGTCTTCCCAGATAGAACCCCCCTCCTGCATAACGTCGTCCTCCGAATTTGTAATTCACTGGGCTATCCAGAACATCCGTGAGTACTGCGTTTGAAGAGAACAGAAATACACTTCGAGTCGCTTGTGTGCCTCCAGATGCGAAGTCGGTCATCTCCTTCTGAAGAAATCGTTCCATGTCTCGACGCGGTCCTTGAGCTCTGCTGCAAATGACGAACCTACTCAATACTCAGTTCTAATTCAAAGTGGTGCGTATAGGCTACTCACCGCCTGGCGATCGATCAAGAGGGGGTACATCAATCATGACAAAATTCCGTGTTCTTGCTCTTATGTATAGCTGATGCACAGTGTCGAAAATGACATCGAAGATAGGTTCTAGATTGTCAGCATCTGTCGTTCCGCAATCATTGGTGCCGAGAAACAGAACTTCAAGGCATATGATTTCAGTCAGCACGTGAGATTGAAATTAGCGTACCATAGGTGGTTTCTTCAGGATCAAGACCAACTGTTTCAGATTCGTCCTGCCCTTTCTTCAAGAAACGAGAAAAGAACCAAGCCAGCTGGCTTGTAAGATGGTATCTTGCAGTTGCACCTGGCATTGAGAAATTATGCACTTCGACTACGAAAAGGGCGAGGGAGGCAACATGGTCGGGCTAGGTGAATCCTCAAAATCAGCATCCCTCATGCGGCAGTCTTGGGCGACCAGTACAGGCACGACGTACCCATGTGAAATCGTCGACGGTGTCCTCATGAGCGGAGGCGCTGTATGAGTCTCCTCTGCGCGCGTATGAGCCAATGTTAAAAATAGACGATATCTCAGGTCATACAGAATAACAAGGTTCTTCAGCGAGTCCCGCCCGCACCACTGGGATCCCGTCTGCGCGATCGGCAAGAAGTGATGATGAACTGTAGAACTATCGTGTTTAGGTATCAAGTTAGAGATAAACGGTAATTTGGAGAAAAACGGCTGTGCTCGCTTTTGGGTACGATGAAGGTCTGTCTCTGAAGGATCAGTAGTGGAACCTTCGAACTCTGAAATTGCCAGTGGAGATTTACTGCCATCGTTGTTGAACGGAAGCTGCTTGTCGTTTTATCAATATTGTTATTAATTTGTTTCGAATTAATCCGAAACACAATTACTATGACTTACTACTGACTACCATCCGAGGCACGTCTTGAGCAGAGAATGTACGTAGAACGAGGTCTACGCTTGCACGGGCGTCTAAAGTTCCTTCATGCAATATTATCATTCTTACTTCGTGCCACAACTCGCATGTCGGTCGACGGTAGTCGAACAGACTTGGGCTTTCGTTTCGTCACACTGCACATCCCTTTGCAGCAGCATGTGTCTTATATATAGTCCCACCCGCCCTCACGGCTCACCGGCACCTTCAAGACGTTCTTCGTGTCGACTCGGATGTTTCAGGACCAAAAACCCAGTGAGTCCTGGCACGTCATCAATGAAGTGCACGCCTCCCTTCCTTTCTGGGGGCTTCAATTGTAAAAAAACACGTATTGATTCGCGCTGTCATTCCAACAATCCTAACCATGAAGCTCGACCCGAGAGCACGCTAAGCATCTGGCACCAACGATCCCAGTGAGAATACTGTCCTATAGATAGAGGAAGAGCCATCTGAACCAAGCATCGCACCCGAATCGCAACTCGCGGTACATTCCTTGGTGAGAAAGGCTGTTCGATGTTGCCAGCATGAGTACGATGATGTGATCACGACTGGCTCGTGCTCATGTATGACCGAGAGTTTGACCGAGATGTCTAACTTGTTCGAGCAAAGTGTAAGTATAAGTGCCGAAAAGGCCACCGTGGGATCGATGATCACTTACCTGATAGTGCCCATGTGGGTGTGACATTGCACCCACGGTGTGATTTCAACAAATTTTTGAAATTTAACCACTGGCAGCGGCTGAGCGCGGGCTCTTTGGGTACTCGCACTGTGAGGGCACAGGCCTCATACGGAGACACTCTGATAATCCATTCATGACTGTTGCTCCGTTCGCTTTCCATTCTTTCTTCTTGTCTTCATCATAGGTGAGGCAGTACTTCCATCCGTTCCTTGTCCGGAGCCGTGTTGATGCATCATTGATAATCAAGTATAGTGGAGGCTCTGGCTATATCGTGATTTGCTCTTGTTCAAAAATCGGTGCGGGGACATTTTTGAGTTGATTTCTTCAAGTATCAGGCGCAACGTACGTGGTGTCTTCACCATTCACTCAGTTTCCCAACCTTACATATGAACATGTAGTTCTGCACTCTGCAGCATCAACACTTGAAATCTTCATTCCCACACTTGTGATGGGAGTAAAGACTGCCAGCAGCCACCCGTTCTCCATTTTACCCCTGCTTGGTTTTCCTCCGAGTCACAAAACGGAGTCTTCATCCCGTACTCCACGTGTCGACAAGCCAGAGGAAGATTGGTATATTCCCTACAATGGTCCGTTAGAGCCACCCAAGAGCGTCTCAATGGCCAAGCAAGATATCGTGAGACACCCCGTTAGCCAGGACGACGTGAATACATATCTGGAAGACTCTCAACTGCTGCACCGCTACCGGGACATGTCCGTGAACGATGCCGAACCATTGGGGCTAGGCCCACCACCTGTATCATTAGCTGGGTACCCCAGAACCCGAATTCGCTCTGACCTCACGAGGCGCACCGCGAGTTCATCAAGTGCCATCGACCCGACACGGCCGCATCCTCGATGGCACCAGACAAGTGCACCGCGTTTGCAAATCCTCACTCATGCTAGCATGGACGCTGGCGCTGGCGTAGGCGAATCACCCATGCCTGCGCAGCGCAATGGAACGTCGACCCCTCGGAAAAAAATGAGTCGGTTCTTCGGGTTCGGGTCTAGCAAAAAGCCAAAAGGACAATCAATCAGTACACCTGTATCTCCTATTAGTCGGACTAACATGCCGGGAGCATGGCTTCCCAGTTCTACCCAACATAGTACAATCCAGGAAAACGTTAATTTTGCGAAACCTCCAAGCTCTAGTCCCAACACGAGCAATCACTTTGACTCACACTACTCCACATTACCACGACCATCCTACAGAAGTCATACACACCACCACCGGCCACGGGTTGACACTGTGGATCTCTCGCCATCCAAGCAGTTTTCCGCTCGGCATGTTGACTTTCACGGAAAACCCGACCAGGACTCTTTACTCTCCTCCCCGGCTACAAACTCTGATTCTCCAACTATTTTCCTGTCTCACCCGAGTCACCCCTATGCAAACACATCCTCCTCTGTTTCTGTTTCTGCTCTTCGACCCGGTATCTCTCAGCAATCTCATCAAGGACATCAACAACTGGATTCGGGCTCATACAATACTCAATTCTCGCACAATCAAACTCGCCGTAGTCGGGCACTCACCTATGCCATCGACCCTCGCAGTCATCGTGCCGTCGCATTGGACAAACACGCACGTCCCGTGGCGTCACCACTGAAGCCCTCTGTCTCCACCCCGAACCTTTCCGCCACATCACACGGCAAGCAGCCTTCGCAACAGAGCACAAAATCAACGCCACCGGTAGCAGGTATCGATCGCTGGCTATCCCCCGAGACATGGTGCGATGCGTTGTTCTTTCCACGTCCGCGCCTAAGGTCCGAGCGCGCACATGGGCAATACGGAGGAAGTAGTGGACGAATCGTCAGTCCACCAATCACGCCTGTCGCTGAGGGTGCATCACCGCGCCTCAGTCCTGCTATACGTGGCGGGAGACCACGGGTGTCGTCAGTTACACATAATGTACTGAAGGAACACCATGTTTTGTTGAAATCCAGGTCGGCCGTTGATGTCCTGTCTGGCCCCTCTATATCTGGCAGGCCTCGTACTGCACCCACTCAACGACGCCTAGACCCAGACCCAGTTCCAGTTCGGAACATAAGCCCCAAGGAAGAGGAATCTGTACCGGGCACATCGACTGCGCAACAGGAACTCCGTCCGTCAGCCTCTGTGCTATCGTTGACCCAGTAAGCTACATTTTTTGTAGGTAGCTACCTAGTAACCAAGTACTCCTGCAGAGTTCTTGAAGAAGGCGAGGTTCTAGAAGCACAACGAAAACAGTGGCAACACCAGGCCTCACACTCTTTTGGGAACAGCCAAACCCGCTCCCTCTCCCGCGCTCGTGCCAGGTCATTGTCACGAAGTCATAGTCGTCCTGGGCACAAGCAAGAGGGCAGCACG
>QFEX01004629.1:6104-24030 GCA_003316505.1 Suillus alpinus
CGTCCTGAGAGATATGTTTGTAAAGATAAAAGTCGTGAATTTCAAGCACTTACATCAACAGTGTGCTCTAGCCAAATGTTGAGCCTTAAGTCTCCTGGCTGGTTCACTTTGAGGAAAAGGGCAATGAAGAATAACTGAATGGTCATACCTTAAATCTGCAGCGAAATTCGTCAGCACAATCCACTTGCAAATCAAGAGATGAAGAGAACTGACTCAGAGTAGAAAGAGTAAGGAATCTGTAGTTTTGAACCCTCGAGCAGGGGGAAACCATACGTCAGTGAAGACGTCTAATGACAGAAATGTTAAGTAGCTCAGAAAATAGCACGACACGACGCCGACGAACATTTTTAATAAGAGTTCCAGTCTCAGGATGATGGAACGACCCCGCAACCGATTGCAAGGTCACGTTCTTGTCAGACCTATTCTCAACCACGAGGTAAAGCTGGTTACGCTCTCCGTTCACCACGTCTGTTACACTACGTGTCAAAATTGCGCGAGCTACATTGAGAAACGCAGGACGTACGGCCAAATGGGTTGCTCTCGGGGAAAGTGGTTTCAATGACTATCTCAGGATCATCCAGAGCTACGCAAGAAATATTTTTCAGACTTATTCTGTGAAGTAGAGAACAAACTCACAAGCAGAGACTCCCAGTGCCATCAACAAGGTGGCAAGGCTCAGACCGCGCGCAACGTAAGTCGAGGGACGCATATTAGATAAAGCAAGATAAAACAAAGCAAAAAGCGTAAACGTAGATGTGGTGGACGGTCCCGGTCAGGTCAGGTTTCAGGCCGTTGAACTACGCAAACGTCACGTCTCCTATGAAATTTGACTCTAGGGCAGGTTTCTCACGTTAACTCACATGTCAACATGCCACCACTGACTTGGTCACTGCATCATGTGCATGCAGAAACCGTGCTTGCTCAGTCACCGGGCAACTTGGTTGCTCTGTCGCAAGAGAAGAAACGAATGTACAGTATGCATGGCAACGATTAGCCTGAGATCAGTACTAGCAGGCTGCTGTATTTAAGATTTTGGAACTTGATGTTTTACCCATTGATTCACCAGCTGCCATGGTCTAATGATTTGAAGGATATTATGCGAGAGATAGGGTCCAAGGAGTTTATCCACAAATCTCGTGCTTCGGAAGGCGAGTTCTGCCCTCAGAACCCACCCAATTTTACTGAATTTGCCAACAACATCATAGATGCTGCCAAGAGATTCATTCGACATCCCGCAGTCACAAAGTTTGACTGCCGGCGCAAGCGCACATTGGACGTATGTACATTCTCTTGTTCTGTGGATCCGACTGTACAATGGGTGGGTCTGGCATATGCATGTCCATCGAGCCGTGGGTCCCACTTGCTCCGAGAAAACGCCTGCCCTTCAGCTGGCGCTTAAGGAACAGCCAACAGCTGAGCAGGTTGAACTTTTGCCGTTCCTATACATGCTGGTATGTATGTCGCTCATATCCTCGAGGAAATGGTTCACGTCTTTTCGTGGATGGTTCTTGCATAGCTGGGGGAAAGTGGGAGAAACCAGTGTTAAGTTCACCAGGAATCATGGGATTTCGTGATTCCTTGTTAAACACTGGTTTCTTCATTAGCTGTTTGAAGGACACAGCGTGAAGCTGTAAATTGATGACGCTCAATGACCCTGCACCGCCCTGTCGCCCATCGGCGCGGCGCTCGCCATACCGTGTCCGCTCCCGCATACTTGCATAGTACCAAAGCGACGGCGGGAAATGCTGAAAGATACGTATGTTTCTGCCATCACAGTTCACTGATGATAGTTGCAGGTACCAGTCCGTTTCGAGGGCTTGCAGTGCTGGCCGACCTTCGCGGCAAGCTCAGAACTCGTGTTTCCATTGTAATCAACTCTACTTGTCGTGCCTGAGGGAGATGCAATATTATAGCATACGGTCCGATCGTGTGTTTGGTATTACCGTCGCGGTTGGCCAAGCGGCTATGTACTCTAATGAAAAACTCCACCGGATCAAGGACTAGACATCCTGTCGACACCAGCGGACCGCTCGCTTTCCGGGCATCGGGCACGGCAGGTGCTTGTGAATGCACATATCGCATACACAAGTATGGCATGCACACGTTCAAGTTACTCGTGAAAACTTGATTCAGTAGGTACCAAGGTGATGCGACTGCGGCTATGCTGACGTGTGGCTACAGGGCCGAACGAAATGCATATATTACACGGATGCCTGCCTTCACACAGAAACAAAAAGTGTTCATCCTTCTCAAAGTCCCCTCTCAGGTAAAGGTCGCGTGTGATAACACCCTTGCAGTGTGCATGTTGTAACCGGACGCCGGTAAGTTGGACACGGTTGCAGGGCATTTCACAGTTACGGAACGTTACATCTGTTCAAAAACCTGTACTGGCATTAGAAAAGAAGGGAACAGCCTGAGCTTGATGGAATGCATCCTAGGCATCGCTTATGAAGTGGGTAGCGTCAAGATCGAGAAGCATCATAGCAACCCCGCCTACGTTGATCGTATGCGGTGGTCTGCAGTGTCGTATCAAATTGTCGAAATCCATTTGTCTGCTCGATATCATTATCCACTTGTGGACTGCAAGAGGACCCAAACGAGTGGTCACCCGATTGCTATTATTACAGGCGTCGGAGAGATCGCACAGTTTGAGTTTGTACCCTGGACTCAGCAGCGTGGACCTGAACAAGGCGAAGTCGTAAACACGCTCTCTGTTTCTATCATTACCCTGCCATAGGGGCTCTGTTCTAAAACCTAGTGGGACTATGAGTACGTTAGCAGGATCTCAGGTAGACAACACTTTCAGGTCTCACTTAATAACCATCAACACCACAGGGCCGAAGTCCCATAACCTCACCTCGCGGATCCAATCATCAGGTGGTCGATTACAGCCATGGTCCCACCATCATAATGGGCAGGAAGTAGCGTCCATCTGACGACTTGTCACCAATCAGGGGTGACTCGAGTAAGCGACGGGACAGTGCGACTATAGCTGACTATAGTAAGCCGCGTCAGGAACGGTGAGGAGAGTCCACAGTAAAGGCCACCAACCTGCAACTACTCACGCGCAGGACCCACGCTGAAATAACTGTATCGGCATGATCGCCGCTGTAGCAGCCATTGCCAAATCAGGGACCAGAAAGGCTAGCCAATGGACGGCCGACAATCATTAATTGATGGGTCAACGTGAAGGAATGCCTGCACCGTCGTCGTATTCCCCGTCATTTATCCTGCGCCACAGTAATTTTCTTCACGAACTCCGACCGAGCGAGGTGGTGGAAGTAGCATGTTACATGTGTAGCAAGACGCCGCGTGCAAATGAGTAGAATATAAGATACTGCTTGACAGAAGCGGTAGAGAACATTATTGCACTTGTTAGACACACTTGATTGGAACCTGATGGTAAAAACGAAAAGAGAGAAACCAGGAATCAAACAGGCAGGAAGGAGTGGGTGGGTCGGTGAGAATTGTACATGACCAAGATGGATTATCATAATAACAATTCCAATGTGTGAGTGAGTGTTGTGAGGGTGAGATGACAGCGGCGGAGAGTGTAGGCCGGCAGGCAGGATGGTGGTCGGAGTGCGTGATCAAGTCAAGGAAGTCTACAGCGTGGATATAGATAACGGGCTACAACTCTTCGGGAATGTTAAAAGAAAAGTACGGATGGTGCAATGCGTCTCGGACGGTGATTCGCTGTGCAGGGTCAAAGGCAAGTAATCGCCGCACAAGATCCACAAATTGTTTGTTGATCTGGTCCGTCGGAGGTATCACGTCCTGTGAGGAGTCGTTAGGGGAAGCCCAGCCAGTCCACAACTGGTCGTCCTACCTGAAGAGGTCGGGTAGCTCGTACGTCCTTCTTGCTCTGCCGCGAAGCCTTCGGCTTCGGCCAGTCCAGCCGTGAACCGTCCTTGAAGAACTCGGGCTTAGCCCGAGCTCCGAGACGAGCGAACCGATCGGGCATTTTACCCATGACCATCTCCATCATTGCGAGATGCTCCAGGTTGTCATGCGTCTGATACAAAGCGACGCCAGTGTAGAATTCAACCAAAATGCACCCTAATGAGTAGGCGTCACATGGGTATGACCACCCTAAACCTGGAATGAATTGAAATGTAAATATACGTCGGAGAAAACTTGAAGAGGATCTCACTCACCAAGAATAATCTCAGGCGCACGATAATGCCGCGTGGAGACGACGGTCGAGTGGTACTCTTCCTCAAAGATTGCCGATCCAAAATCTATAAGACGAATATCTGTTGAAGAGAGCATCCTTTTCGTCCGTGGTGGTGCGTTTCGCTGACAAAGCAGGCAAAGTTATGAGGTTCGGACTCATTGGTCGCGTCAAATCTTACCTTGCCAGGTACAGGCACCACAGCTAGTCTGTAATCGTTGCGTACAAGCAATATATTTTCCGGTTTGAGATCCGTATGAATCAAGTGAAGGTCATGCAAGACTGACGCAACATAAGCACAACTCTAAGACGAAACAAAGGAGACGAAACACTCACAAGCTACGCTGCCAAGCAATTGCCTGGCAAACGACTGTATATGGTTTCGAGGGAACGGCGCAAATTCGTTTTCCTTCAGAAAATCGTACACACACATGCCAAGTAGTTCTGACACAAGGCAGATATGGTTTCGATGATCGAACCAGTGCAGCAGATGGATACATTTGCTGAAAGATACGTTTAAAACGAGTAGATATTTCATTGTCGATACGCACTGGACGTTTGATGGATCACGCTCCTTCAATTTCTGAAGTACGCGGATCTCGATCTTGCTGGCATCGCGATACTTAGGGATAGCGCGGATAATCTTGATCGCTACCCGGTTCTGGTTATGGATATCAACTGCTTCTACAACCTTACCAAAGGTTCCCTGCCCTAAGAGACGAACAGTACGATCTAGAAGACGGAAGTTTCGTCAGTCGAAAAGAGATGATGGCGGCAAGAGGGTGACTCACATCGATTATAAATAATGTCATCTGGGACAATAATGTAATGGCCCTCCTTATCGTCACAAGGAATGTTGCCATTGGCAGTCTGTGAAGGAAACGTGAGTATACAATGGAAGCGATTCTGTAGAATGAACGATGATTACGTACATCAGCCGTGGCAGCCCCGCTGCCGCTGGCCCACGATTTGGTCGACGCCACGGGTTGCTGGTGGTGCAGTGTAGCGGCTGTCTTCTTTGTGAGAATTGTACGGGAGTCATCAGCAGGCTCCCGCTTCCTCTTCTTAGGCGCTGGCGCCACGATCGCTGCGGACGAAGTGCTCGCTGAAAGGGTCTGTGCCTCGGCAGCAGCACGGGCCCTTGTCCGTATTGGAGCGGAATATACTGGGGGTTGATATGAAGCCGAAAAGACATTTGTATGGGTTGTTGCTGGTGATATTGTGGAAGGAGGAGGAGTATCTTCAATTACTATAACTTCACGGACCCTGCCTTCCTCGTCGACCTCTTGAACTTCGCTGTAGCTCACTGTATACTGATGTGCGCGCTTCCTCTTGCGTGAAGTAACTGGGGGAGTGGGCATGACGATGGGATTTGGGAGGGCCCTTGAGCCATTGAGAGTGAGAGATTGTGGAAGATATTGAGGCAACATTGGGGCAAGCTGACGATGCAGAGCTGTCTGCATCGTCAAAACTGATGTTGTAGCCGTGGTGGTAATGGTAGAGAAGGAAGAAGGGACGGTTGGGGAAGGAGATTGAAAGCCAGCGTAGGAGCTGAACGGTCGACCACTTTGAGAGAATGTGCAACACAGGATGAAATGGTAGTTGTTGGGGTTTATTTATCACCAAGTTATTAGGTTGGCTTTGCCACTCGATTAGCCACAAACCACGTTAAACCAGCGCACGGACAGCAGGTTTGTCAAGTTTTTAAAGTGAGCCGGGGCCCTCTACGTTGGCTCCTTACAGAGCCTTCTGCTAGAATTTTGTAGGGCTTCCTGTGGCCGCCGGTCTACTCATTTCAAACGTTAACCGGGATTCTGCGCTGATATCATTCGAGGGTATCTGGGAGCTATCACTGAGCTAGCTCGGAATCCAACATGGAACTATTTCGGAGTCAGCTATCATCCTGTCGCTGCTTGATATATTTATCGTGCCCACTCAACCGTGTCACTGTCATGGGCAAATTGATATCCTGTTTTTAGGTCCACGTTTGTCCCGCTTACGATTACTGCGGTCTTCTGTTATTACCAACCGTATCATGAACCACTGAACCGCACCAATGACGCTCACGTCATGACTGCTGAGCTCAAGACAAAGCCTTTGAAATCCACGAATGCTATGGAATTTCAGTTCCGTCAGAGCCATCGATCGAGTGACTGACAACAATTGCACGGTAAGTACTACAATTAATTCCATCAGCATCAGATGGGCGTTGCACGGTAAAGGGGTGCCGATTGGCACATGAAGGATCCGAAATGACCTGCATGCCATCGTGGCATCACACAATGGATCCAAGCACCAGAGCAGTTGAATCATGGGCTATGCAATCAGGAGAACCTTATTTAAGACGCGGTGCAGTATAGGAAATACTATATTAGGATTATATTCATTATCATTATAAATTTTACCAAGAATGGTTATGAAATGGGTTTAGATTTCTCCATTTTACTAAGAAACGTGACCATAATTTATTGACCCACTCGTCACGCGCATGTGTCACAGAAGGCCGTCGCTCGCTGTGGACGACGTCGACTGCGAGCCAACCCCTCTTTGTTACCACACAGCTCATCGTTGCTGTCGGCGACGCAGATGCAATTATGCGGAGTCTTCCATTCCCAGCAGCTGCCACGTTCGACCACGAAGTACCAAGTGAACATGGAACGCCGTTCAGCCCAGCTAGCGATATTCCTATCGATCCTGCGCTTGCCGGGTCACCACCCATCGACCCAGCTATAATGGGCAATGAAGCCGTTCAGTCAAATTTTTTGGAGCAGGTGAGTTATGCTTGATGACCGAATATGTCATACCGCGCAGGCGCCAAACGCGTCGCGTGTTGTAATTAGAACTCTTTTGCAAGACGACTCACATACTTGCAATTAGGGCCCACCCGTGCACATTCCGGAGGAATTAATTCCATCTCACCCTCGACACTACTCTCAGGAGCCTTCGCAATATGACCAAGGTCCCCGTGGCGATCCATTTGCGCCCCAACCTGCACCTTATCTACACATTCAAGAAGAAGTCGTTCCACCACCACCCAAACCGCTAAAGAGAAAGCGAAAACCCCGGCGAGAACCCGAGTGCGGGTTTTGTCAGGGAGATGACAAGAAGAACAAGGATGCTGAACCAGAGGTCATGGTCACTTGTGAAGAATGCGGTCGCAGTGGTACGTGTAGTTGCCCAGGTTAAATTGAAATGATGACAAAACTTACACCTAGGTCATCCGAGCTGCTTACAACTTGGTGCCATCGCAGACACCATTTGCTCATATCCTTGGAAGTGCACCGAATGCAAAACTTGCGAAATTTGTCAAGAAAAAGGCGATGATGTGAGTAAGCCCCCTTAACTGTCAGAAATTGCTCATATTCACCGTGACACAGGAGAGAATTCTACTATGCGACTTTTGTGATCGAGGTGTGTTTTTATATGTCATTTATATATCGGAAAATGACTTACCAAATCAATCAGGGTGGCATATGGATTGTATGCAACCTCCCTTGGAAGAAACGCCGCCCGGAACATGGCACTGTCCAATGTGCCCACCATCCCTCTTTCCTTTGGAATCCGAAGTAGCATCCACCACAAATACCGATCCTCAAGATAGAGACGAGACAACTGCCGAGCCTGAAGTCGACGTTGAAGTTGACGATGTTGATGACGATTCATCTGAAGACTCTTCGGACTCTGAATCTGAATCCGACGACACCAATACTGTACAAGCACCAACACCCCGCCAGCGACCTAGCCAGCGTATAAAGAAGCCCCCAAAGCGCAGAATTGAACAGCCGACCCCACGGCCCCTCAAACGCATCCGCCTGCGCTCGCCCGCAGCACATCCGCTCGTCGTGCGCCTGCGAATACCTCCGAAGGGTAAGGGCAAAGAGCGAGAAGAGGACCCCGACAGAAATATTTTCGAGGACCTCCTCAACCCTGCTGATAGGGACATGTCAAAGACAGGGATCGCAGACTCTGACAGGGCACGATTTGATAAAAGTTGTCTGGTCGCTGAGGTTTGCTCTTGTCCTCTCGTGCTCGTGAATGATGAGCTGAATCTTCTTCACAGGAAAAACTTGCACCTCCACCTCAATCAGCACCATCAGCTGACACACCCGATCCTCCAATAGCGGGCCCCTCGTCTCGTCCCCTACGATCTCATACTCTCCAACAAATAACCATCCCTTCCTCGATACCAGCGCGCTCGCCAGTGCCTTCCACACCTGGCGCGATTCCGCACACACCTTCCACTATCCCTGCTACCCCATCAGGTTTCCCAGCGCCTTCCTCTACGTTACGCATTCGGACCATTCGCTTTGGGAAATATGACATTCACCCATGGTATGATGCCCCCTTTCCTGAAGAGTTCTCAAATATCCCGGATGGACGACTGTGGTTCTGCGAATTTTGCCTCAAATATATGAGAAGTGGCTTTGCTTTTGGTCGACATAGCGTGAGCTAGACCCATGACAAAGGGGGTATATGAGTGTTGATTACTTCACAGATGAAATGCAAAACGCGACATCCACCAGGCGACGAGATTTATCGCGATGGTGCAATGTCCATTTTCGAAGTGGACGGACGCAAGAACAAGATATACTGCCAAAATCTTTGCCTGCTGTCGAAGATGTTCCTAGATCACAAATCACTCTTCTACGACGTCGAACCATTCCTGTTCTACGTTATTACGGAAACTGACGACATGGGTGCGCGTTTCGTGGGGTACTTCAGCAAAGAGAAATGTTCTCCGAAGGACTACAACGTCAGTTGTATCATGGCACTGCCTGTGAGGCAGAGACAAGGATGGGGGAATTTCTTGATCGATTTTAGTAAGCACTCAAAAATAAGATCACAACAATACAAGGCTGACGCTTGACTTCAGGTTATCTTCTCTCCAAGAAGGAACGGCGCGCGGGATCACCCGAGAAGCCACTCTCAGGGCTTGGTCAACTGGGGTACAAGAACTATTGGACCCTCGCACTCATGCGATACCTTCATACATCACCTGATAACCCGACTCTTGAAGGTTTGTTTTCAACTTTGCTGAAACATAGAGCGCGTTGATGTTCATGATCAATAGCTATTAGCAAGGGCACATCTATGACCATCGAAGATATTTTTAATACCCTTCAAGACCAGGGAATGATCTCTGTGCAATCTGCTACACCTCCTATGAGACCTACACCTGGGCAAGCCATCAAGTTCCCGCGAGGGCGCAAGAACGGCATTGCGCGGCGTCACCTTCAGCGGCAGAGCACGCTAAACAACAAGGAGGAGGAGGCCGGAAGTAAGGCCAACACGCCCTTTGTCCTCCCTACGCGGTACCAGATCACCTGGGATCCCGAGAAGGTGGAACACTATCTGGAAGCATGGGAGAAGAAGGGGTACATGAAGCTGAAACCGGAACGGTTGAAATGGACACCGTTTGTCCTGGCACGGACAAAAGCTGGCGGGGAAGTTCTGCAAGCGGAACTGGGTGCTGGCATGGGTGCCTTGAGCAGCGTTGCGGAAACACCAGTCCCTGTCACTGATCAGGTTGAGGATCAGACGCCGGCCCCTGGCCCTGCAGAGCCTTCCGTCAGTGCATCTGAGGCAGCGCCTATAGAGACCCACCACATCTCAGACACACCTGCAGCGCGCCTGTTTGATGATCTCATAGCCGATAACCCTGAAACTCCTGTACCCAAGAAGCAGTTGCGGAGTCGCGTAAAAGGAGGCGAAGTGCCTCGATCCGTCTTCTCACGAACACAGTCGAGTCGTAATACGATCACGCGCACAGCCCTCCAACGACATACACGTTCTGCATCGGCTCGCCCTGGCATTGATGGTGCGGTCAACGGTACTGCCATCCAAACTGATGAGCTGGTAGAACAATCGAGTCCTGATATTCCTGCCAAACGGCAACGAGGACGGGCACGGATCAAGCCACCGGATGATACGTCGTCAGCGGTGTCTGAGTCTGGGAGGATGACTGCTTCACCGTCACCGTCAAGACCCCTGACCCGAGTCAAACGCAGAAGGATAGAGTCTCCTGAATCAGAATCCCCTTCGGAGCGTTTGGAAGACCATGCTGAGCCGCCAGATGGTCCGCCTGATGGCCCTACTCACTCTAACGGTTACGTTACCCCCGTCAGTGAAGTTCGTCAGGAGGAGGATGGCTCTCATCATTCATCCGGATCATCTGGTTCTGTCAATGATGGCACTCAATCTCTTCGAGTGGAGACGACTTCGTCTATGTCAGAACTAGATACGCGATCCTCACTTGCTCAGTCGCAACCACCGGATGATGAGATTAAGTCGGAGGAGGCGGATACGCCTCTCACCGGCATAACCAGTCGACACAGTGTGCCAAGTGACGACACCTTGTTCGTAGTGGAGACTGCAAACGGGGTAGGGAGTAAGGACTCTGGAGGCACTGCCATCATCAGGGCTGCGCACTCACCCACTTCCCATACTACCGGGAGGGAAAGTGCTGGTCAAGAATCTGTGCCCAGTTGTTCCGCTCCAGCTCTATCTAACGATCTCGATCAATATTCTGATCTGGATGCTGAGGGCGAGCCAGACGACGAGGTTGGATGAAAAGTTACCTAAATTCTGGCCACTACTGCTACTATATCATGATTTCTAGTACTTCGTATTGCTACTACATTGTTTGTACCTTCCTTGCTGTATTGCCGGAATCGGAAGAATATTCCTCAATGTGAACTGGAACTTGCCTGGCGACCTAACCTGGTGACTCCAGGCGAACTGGCGCAAGGTGATTTGTTGTGTGACCGGTTGTTTGGCGACTACTTTAGAACCAAACAGCCCGCCTTTTCTCAAGCCGAGCCACAGCACACACGCGAGCGGTTCACGCCGGTTCATTGTGGTTCACAGCCTGGCCTATGGAAACTCACAAGTGAGTGCATTCTCGTAACGCCCTCCACTTCTCTGCCGTCGCCGATTCGCAAGATGTCAACTCTGATGCTCATGCTTGCGGCAGCGACCCAAGCATGGCCTTTGGACATCTTCAACGAGACCCAAACCTGCAGACTAATGTCAGCAATGTCTCGGTACGCTGCATGTTACTTCGAAGAGGCTTCAAGCCACTGATATCACATCGACTTCCAATGAATGATATGCAGAGTCTGAATCAAGCGCTAGGATCGCATCTTAACCCTACCATCACTGGGCGTCCCCAATTTCATGATGGCGGAGTATATAGGCTTTCTGATTCACCGCCAACAATTCTGGATCCAAATTGTGCTCCACGATCTGCCCAACCGATAGCTGGTCCTTCTCATCCTTCACCCATCCACGAGTTCTCGGTACTCCCAACCAACGAAACTCAAGCTACCAGTGGGCCCAAGCGTAAGCAGACCGACGGTATGGTGACCGGTGGTAGTTCACAACCTGGCAAAAGACGGAGAGAGGGGGACGACATGGGTGACCCCTTTGACATTGACGCTGCGCACGGTTCTAAACACTGGACTGACGATGAGAAGACGAAATTATTTAATTGGCTCATGGGTCCGGGGGAAGACGACCACTGGAACGCGCTTCGAGCTACAAAGAACTCGTGTCTTCGCGAGGTGTGTACTTGAGATGGTGCAATAACATCTTACTTACTCAACGATAGTGTGCCATTGAGGTATTTGGCGGCAAGAAGACTTATCAAGCGCTGAAAGGCTGCTACGAACGAAATTTCAATTTATTTAAACAGATCTATGCATTCGAAAGTTTCCACGCGCAATTGGGGAATAGTCTTGTCAGCTTTACGACTGAAGGAGACAGGCTGCGAGAATATGAACGGCGATTACAGATTGCTCGCAAAGGCGGCTGCGACGTCGGCAATGTGGGTGCCAAGACGATTGACCATTGGCATAGGTCAGGTTGGTATAGTTTGTTCTTCAGAAGGTGAGTTGCTTTTCGTTTGATTACGGGTCGATTTAAGAGGTCGTGACTAGATGGAACGGCGATCCCGCTACTACACGACCCGCAAACCGCCAAAATAACAACCCAGGGGCAACCAATTCCCATGGCGGAGAAGATGACGATGACGATCCGTTGGAAGTAACAGAACCGACTCCAATTATTCAACCCCAAATTCAACCTCAGAGCGCACCATCTCATCCTCACCCTCAAATTCAGCAACCGCAAGTTCAGTCACAAGCGCGCCCTCCTACCTTTATTTTCACATCACAATCCTCCATTGCAAATAAGACTAATGCCCATGAGCTTCCGATACAGGAAGCAGGACCATCAAATACCCCAAGTCGAGCCGTCTTCCCCAACGTACCGTCGCCAAGCAGTGACGCGTCCGTTGTCAATTTTGCTTTACCACAAAACATGATGGCTGCATGCTTGCAGCTTTTGCAAGCCCAGGTTCAGCACAGCAAACTCAAGCTAGAATACCTGAGGAGACGGGAGGAAAGGGAAGAGAGAGACAGTACTGCTCGCAGAGATGCCGAGCGTGCTCGACTGGAAAGAGAAACTGCCGAGTGGGAGCACACAAAGGAGACAGCTAATGTCAAGCACAGAGCCCAACTCGCAACAGATGTATTGGCTAATCCGGTGGTAGATGGCTCTGTGCGTCAGGCTGCGGCCGATTATCTTAAAAGACTATTTACTTCGGACTGATTCGGACTTGGAAGAACGTATGGACAACAAGTACTATACAGTACTGGATTGTGAAAGGGTTCGCTGTCTACCACCACGTGCACTGTATAACAGATATATTATGGTAATTTTAGCTTATCATTTTGTCGAATTTATATTTGAATCAACTTGTACTTGGTGATGGGCGCTCGTATATCGAGGGTGTAGGGCAAGCCGGGCCTCCAGCTCAATGATCGGAGGACCCGCATATATTGTGACAGCGAGAAAACTGACAGCTCATACATAGAGGAAACTGGTGGAAAATATTGTACAGTACCAGTCGCCAAGAACACTGAGAACGCAATGAGTCAGGCAACCAGAAACAAAGGAAAAAGGCATTTTGTCGAATTTATATTTACAAAGTTGTGTTATAACCGAGTATGAAGCCAACTACCTGATCCAACTTGGTAAGTACTTAAAGGTATCTCTAAAGAATCGTTCGCTGGCATTGTTAGCTTTGACTCTCAACCATGTTCGAAGCATAATCTATAGCTAGGCAGCATCTGGCATGAACAAGGCATGTTGTGAGATGTGACACCGCACAGATCTTCGCATAAATTTAGTCTCACTTTATTAGCATAGGTTGATCAACAGTCGCTGTAATAAAGATGGGTGTTTGGCATGTCTCAGTGTCGAATTCTGGACTAACTCGATGCAGGGATCGATGGACTGCTGGACTACACGCAAAAGATGGTGAAGGAAAGCGATGCAGTTACATGTCATATCAAGTCCGATATCCCTCAGCCGATACACTCTGTCGGAGTCTGAAGTAACGAGTCTCTCTATGTGACATACCGTTACACTGTGTGACAGATCCAGTCACAAGTCATTCGACGCTACACAGTATTGAACAATACTGTTGTAGTACATACAGACTTAAGTCGACGGGCGCGTCTCAGATCTCAGCTCCGTCCATCAATTAATATGCTTCCAAGTCATCCCCATAGATCAGACCATATCCTCCGCCCAAATTGGTCCATTTGTTTCTGACACTGGCAAATAGTCACAAGCCTACCTAGCTCCACTGAACAGTCCGTTTTTGACGCCGTGGGCCTGATTCAAGACCAGATCTGAGATGGGTGGCCTAAAAGCCAAGCTCTGTCAAGCGGCTACCGGACTTATATAGGTTCAGGCTGAATGCAACCGCCACGACACGGACCGCGAGGATTTGGGAACGTTTCGCATGAAGTCGCAAGTGCCAGTCAGTGTATCTTATTTAACCTGAAATGGTTGTATCCTGCTCCAAAGTTCAAACTCCTGAACATCGCCCTACTAGCACACACCATGCATCATTGCTTTAGATTATGTGCTACGCTGCCAAAATCCGTCGATCGACAGTCTGGGTGTAGGCAAGTCTTTAGTAATTATTTCCTGCTGAGATGCGACGTATCGGTCAGTTTGTTCTCAGGCCTCAGTCAGGCCTCAGGAGTTAGGTAGGTCATCATGCCCATGTAAGTAGAGTCGTGACCTGCCGAGATCTGACGTTCCCGTCAGGTTTCGGTTGGTTTGTTCTCAAGAACCATCATATATCATGTGGGAATCTTAATCCGTGTGTTTTTCTTCCAGTCGTGGACTTAACAAGACTTAACAAAGGTGCGTGCAATTGGGCCACGTCCCGTCGGAATATCTGTGGAGAAAGCCAGGGTCGGCCAGGGACCTCCAGTGCTTCCCACCGGTATGTATCTTCATACTAGCACAACCGTCGGTAAATTAAGTTTCCCCAGCCGTCGGAGCAGAAGTCTAATAAAGGGGACACTTGCCTTTCAACAAAGTCTACTCATCTGTAAGCATGATATCTGGCGCAGCTCTCTGCTTAGTCGCATTTCTTGCCTACATAGCATGGCGTAACTCACGGCGGTACACTTTGAAAGACATCCGTGGGCCTCCTTCACACTCGTTCTGGCTAGGTAACAGTTTCTTCTAGTCAAAGGCGTGGACATCCCTCACATACATCTGCAGGTAGCGAGAAAGTACATCGAAATGCCAAACAAGTGGGGGACATGGAATTTCAATGGGTCCGCGAATACGGTCCAACTTGGATGACTAAAGGATGTTTGGGGGTAACGTCACTACGTCCTCCGACATTCTACTACTCATGAGTTGCCTCAGGAGGAAGTTCTCTGGACCGCTGACCCCCGTGCTCTGCAATACGTCTTTCATACGTCTGGTTACAGGTTTTCAAAGAGAACTGCTGCCACTGAAACGACGCGCCTCTTCACGGGGGAGAGTATTTTAACCACGGATGGTGCGTTTTTCTTTACTGTCGTAGTACGCAGCTCATATTTTCTAGCCATCGATCATCAAAGGCACAGAAAGATCATGAATCCTGCTTTTGGTGCTGCTCAACTTCGAACGTTTTTGCCTGTTTTCCGCCGCTCGGCAGCTCGAGTAAGAGAGTCAAGAAGCCTCACGAAAATCTGGCTTCTTATATCTTCATCTAGCTCTCACAGAAGTGGAAAGACGTGATTCAATTAAGAGAAAAGTCTGATGGATGTACAATGAACGTCAATGAGACTTTGTCGAGGATGACCTTAGATGTCATCGGCGAAGGTGTGTACTCGACATTTGTCTTATAGGTATTGAAGTCATGTTTGTGAATTGCAGTCGCTTTCGACCACCGCTTCGGAGTCCTCGACGACAACGGGGTAGATAACGAGTTGGTGCAGGCATTCAACAATCTGTTGTATGTCTCGCGATTCTCTGAGCCAGGCCATATGTTGACACACAAATATAGCATCGATACCCTGTTAAACCCATCTTCATGGGATATCATCTTCAAGTCAACCTGGAAATTCCTTCCTCAACCGATTCTGAAATGCTTGAAGTATTTGCCTTACAGAGAGTATCGCCGCTTCGCGACATACCTGCAGGCAGCCATTCAAACAGGAAAGGCCATCATCAATGAAAAGGCGGCTGGTACCGAAAAAGGCAGCAAGGACATCATCAGCATCCTCGGTAATGTTCCCTGCCGAGGTATCCTTCACGTATGATCACTCACGAGTCTCGGTGTCTTAGTACAGTCCAACCTTATGGAAGATGCACGATCTCAGCTGAGTGAAAGAGAAATACTGTCGCAGATAGCGTGAGTGATAGCATCACAAATGATTTGCCAGTTAGTGATTGCCACGTTCTAGCACCATTCTGGTCGCTGGTCATGATACTACCGCCTCATCTCTCACATGGCTGCTATATGAACTCTCGAAGCACCCGGAGGATCAGCAGCGCATCCGTGACGAGATTAAAGTGGCAAGAGCGAATGCGGAAGCTCGTGGCGATGATGATTTGCTGCCCAGCGATCTCAATAATATGGCTTTCACCAATGCCATTATTAAAGTTTGTCCACCACTTGTTTCCGACATTCCATTCTCATCTTTGTTCATATCCCAGGAGGGACTTAGGCTGCATCCGATAGTTCCTACTTTGATTCGGGAAGCAGATTCGGACGATGTTATACCGCTTGCTCACCCAATTGAGACCAAGTCGGGAAAGATCATCAATGAAATACCCATCTCGAGAGGCCAGGGCATCGCGGCATCTATTTGCACTTACAACAGGTTGGTCCCATTGGTTATTGAGTTGCTGCCTCACTCAGATTATACTTTTCAGGCTCAAAAGCGTTTGGGGAGAAGATGCGGACGAGTGGAACCCAAACCGTTTCCTGGACGATGCTAGGGAAAGGTCATCCTTGGGGGTCTTCGCCAATCTGTGTGTATTTTCAGTCATTACATCTCTCATGAGCTAAATCAGTCCGACACTCTCAGAATGACTTTCTGTAAGCTATTCAAGCTCTTGCTCTCCTGAAAATCAATCTTACGTGTTTCAAACCAAAGCGGCTGGTCTCCGTGCTTGCATCGGGTAAGCGAAATGGTTAACTAGTACAACATAGTGTGATTAATTCTCATTTTTTCTGTGACTAGCTGGCGTTTTGCGTAAGTTCATGACCAGAGATACTGACTATTCAACTCACTCGTGGACTACAGAGTCCTTGAGATGCAAGCCGTGCTCGTGGAGCTTGTCGAGAATTTCGAGTACCGATTCCCTGAAGGTGTCGAGGTTGTTCGATTGAATGCTGGACTCATGGCCCCTATGGTTGAGGGCAAGATGCATGAAGGTCTCCAGATGCCCTTGGAAGTCACCCTCATCTCGTAAATTTGGATGTCCTAACAGAGGTGGTAGATTTGGAAGATAGCATTAATAATTTGGATAGTGTATGCCCAACATCAGCTACTTACCTCTCGTTCTCGGTAGTCTTCTTTTTGTATTGGCGAACTTTAAGTTTGACCATCAATCAATAATGATTTTGATCACGTGAGATTCTGAGTACTCAGTTGCCGCTGCAGTACTTGTTGTATCCAACATCGAGCTTCGCAACGGCAAAGAATGGTGGAAGACATCTCGTCAATGCCAGTGGCAGACCTCAAGGTATGCGAGATGTGTGATCCGGGTTTCCGTCCTACACCACTGATCCACTCTGGCAGGCGAAAACCAAGGCGAAAACGCGGTATCTGAAGCGTAAAAAGTCACGACGACAAGCAAGAAGATCTGCAGCTCCCAAACAGGCTAGCAACGTGGCACAGCGCCATGAGGAGACCGACGTAGAGAATAGCAATGATACTGAAAGCGAAGGCTATGCACCTCGAGAGCAACCTTCAAATGGTAACCACTCAAAGGAGCTGAAGGAGACACAGGAGGGCGGCAGAGAAGAGAGACCCAAGAAGAAGCGGAAGTTATCATTGTCACATTCTGAAGAAGGGGGAAGTCGCATGTCAGAAGTCGAAGGGGTGGAAGTGGCTAATGAAGTAGATGCTCCTCTCCCCGTCGCCGCGCCGCAAACCTTCAAGTCTCCGGAACCGCAGATGGAGTCCCTCCCAGTGTTCCGCCTTCCGACTTTACCTGATGCACCACCTAAATCCATACTCGCATTGCAAGGTCTTGATCAAGCTTTAGTTGAAGCTGAAGTTGTCAATCCCTCCTCTCGACTACCCATAATACCTAAAGGAGATGATACCTGCATTGGTTTATCTGAAAGGACAAGAAGGCGCCTCATAGAACTAGGGATTACTGAACTATTTGCTGGTTAGATCCGTCAATCCCCCTGTACACCTATACTGACAGCTTCACAGT
>QFEX01004631.1:13637-23787 GCA_003316505.1 Suillus alpinus
CCATTGCTGCGAAAGAGTTGAAGACTGTAGTCAGCGACATGCTTGAGAGGTTAAGCCATGATCAATAGTTATCGGGTTATTAGTCCCCTAATTATCACGATTATTTCATATTGTGTCAGGATCCTGGAACCAGAGGAAGGACACACGATGGAACGGTGGAAGGGAATGAGTAACTTAGCTTGCGTAGATCATACGGGTTTCCGAATGCGACTCCATGGATACATAGGCTAAATAACGCGGCTCCTCTACGCCATGACCCATCCATGATCACTGATTGCGAGCTCAAAAGAGCCTGCCGGTGGGATGGCTGGCAGAGGAACCTCGGAGCAGATGCATGTCTAGTATCTACCAAGCATCTAGTCCAAGGAGTCGTGTACCACGTCAAGGCTTGAAGTGCTCGAGACAATCACAGACGCACTTCGGTGCTGATGCGGACGCCTCTAATCAGCAAATGGTCTCCCTAAGTCTGGGTTTTCATTCTCGTATACTCGGATCCGAGTCTGACTATGCTATTCCGCTTTTCTGCTCTCACATTCAACGGACATCATATACGCCTCCACAAGGATCATGCGCAGAAAGTCGAGGAATATCCAGGTAAGTTCAAGCTTTACTTCACAGCTAATATCATGTAAATCCTGTGCCCAGAAAGACTCGTCCATGGGCCCCTGACGGTCCTGATGCTTCTAGAGAGCCTCATTCACCACCGCCCAATGGTCCAACTGCGCACCTTCACCTATCGCGCACACAATCCAATTTTTGTCAATTGTGCCGCGACGATACTGGTGCTATTGAAACGAAAGACAGGGCGGAAATATGGTGCGAAACTTTCGAAGGGTTTGTTGGCATGATTGGCTTTGTTCAGTTCGACGAATAGATCTGTGACATCATCGTACTATCAAACCTCTGTTCACGGTCGCCCCGGACTATCGCCAACGTCAAACTCGTACAGCGCCACGCTAGTAGCCGTTTGTGCAGGCAATGATGTTGGAACAAACGCTCAGACGATGTCAGACGAGTAATGTTTTTTTGTGTTGCCTCGATGGTGCATATTCTTGCACTACGGACGCCACCGCATACCCTATTGAAGGACATCTTATGCCTCCCTTAGCGCGTACCTGATGCAAGCCTTAGCATGAGAAAGGATATCTGCGAGAGCGGGGGCGTACATTTTCACAGGATACAACCCTTTGGGGAGCCCGTGTTGGATTTTCTCTCGGATGATCTTGAGACCTGCACTCTGAAAAATGTGTTTGAATGCCAGGTCTGACCTACAAAGCAAAGTAAAGACTTGTAAAACAGAATCGCTTCTTACGAACCGAGTGAAGGTCGAGTCTTGCTCGTCAAAAATGGTCACCGGCTCGTTTCCTTGCTCACGGCATAAATTCTCCTTCACCACGATGAGACTCCTCGCATCACGTAGAGCCTTCTTGCTCATCTGCAGGAACTGCACAAGATCATCATCTTTCAAGTGACCTAGGCACCACTGACACCAAATCACGTCAAATTTCGATTCCGTATCGTCATCACCGTCTGGTGGCAGATAACCGACGCGATCCAGAGCTGTCCCTGGTGCAGCTGGGTCAAAAGATTGCAAGGCACCTTTGAAGAACGTAACGCTCTTAGATCGATTAGCGATACCCTTCCACAACACCCTATATCCGCTGTCGTTCAATTCTACACCGGATTCGCTGGCTTTTCCGCGTGATCGAGCTTCGTTGATGAAAGGCTCTACAGGCTCGAGCAGGACAACATCTGAGACAAGGGGAAGGAGGACGTCTGATGTGACGCGCCCGACACCCGCGCCGACATCAAGAGCTCTCACACGCCTAGTTTCGGACGGAGGGGCGGAGAGATTCCGAAATGGTGATGGGACTGTGGATAGTTCAGGGAGGAGATCGAGGAGGAAGCGACGCGATCCAAGAGCGTCAACGCGAGGAAGTGACTGTCACCAATGCTTCAGTATATAGGTTCATCGGCAACGAATGAGATCAGAGTCACCCCCGTTCCAAATCCACCTGGATGTGAATGTTAGCCGATGTTCGATGGCAAAGTGGTTAGCAATGAAGCAGACCAAGCACGCCGTCGTAGTTTGCGGGCTGAGTGGCCCAGTATTGAATACCTGCTTCAAGGTCTGGAACTGGTTCGGTCGAGGACATTGTCTATCGTCCCTGTGATGATGATGCGCATCCGAAATACTTACAGTGGATAACTTATCAGGTTTGGGTCACGTGATCCTAACTCAAATGCAATATCCCTCAAGGCCTCACCACCGCCATCCTCAGTGCTTACAGATCTACATAGAGCATGTCCGATTATGTCCGGGGCTACATTGGTTGGAATCGGAGGACAGACGTGATGAACAAAGAAGTTCGGCTATCGTATTCAAACGACAAGATCATAATATGGCATTCGTTCATGCACGTACCATCTAAATCTACGCATATATATCATCAAAGTCTTCGTCATTCGTCCCGATAGACGTGTTGGCAGTCTCTGCCGAAGGCGTGCTCAACACGGATGACACAGGAAGTTGCTTCGATGCTGTATACCCTTCTCTCTCCAGTTCCCGCACCATATCCCACATCTCTTCATCCTGGTCATCGGCTAAGAGGCTTGGTTTATTACTCTTCGGAGGGAGCGGAGCAGGGTCGGGGATTGGGTCATCGAATATTTCGAGGTCATTCCACATCGCCTCTTCGTCGATGTCTATCCCATCTGCAACTTCGGGTGGCAAATTTTTATATTTGGCTTTTGGTGCGGGAGGTGCAGGGGAAACCGAACGTTGTGCTCTGAACGCAGCAAGGCGTTTCTCCTCCTCTCGAACGACAGCATCGATATCAAAGTCGTCATCTTCAGCCTCTGATGATGAGGGCGGAAGAGACGGGGCACGCGAAGAGGACGCATCGTCATTCTCGGTACTGACATCTGCACCCTCAATATTTGGATCGGTGAGGTCGATAACGTCGTCATCGCCGTTCTCTCCTGGTTGGACAAGGCCTTTTGCCTCATCGCGCCATACGCTCAATCGGACCTTCATTGATGGTGTGATTGTGATATACGAACGCGATCGATATTCGGTCGTACCTGCATTCGTTTTGAGTGACATAACTTTTCAACACGCTCAACGGTGTCCTTGAACGGAGTCTTGGGATACAATCTATGAGACCAAAACTGGTATACTTGGAGAATCCGATGGAGGTCTGAAAGCTAAATAGACATCCAGACATCTGCATCAGCGCCCAAGTCCGCTGTCAGTGTAACTCACCTCATGACCTTTCCCCTTGACCTTAAAATCCTTGATATTCTGAATGAGCTGTGGAAACCCCGTTGCTCCTATCAAACTTGTTTCATCGAGTAATACAATCTTCTTTCTCTCTTTTTTCCCTTCTTTTCCTTTTCCCTTGTCATCCTTTTCCACCTCATGGTCTTCACCGGGACCTACATCTCTCGGCGGAGAACTACTAGGCAAAATTTGATGGGGTGTCAACGCGTGTTTTGCCGCGGCCTGTTTGCGAAGTGCCTCAAGATCAAGGGCAGGTGCAAGGGGCTTATATCTCAGGTCATCCTCTTCCTCTGGTCCATCATTATCGATGTTAGCGAAGAGCGCGTCTATGTCTGGTCTTGGTGCGGAGCTAGTAGGTCTCTTCGGCGCGGGTTGCTCGTCCTCGTTGTCTGAGTCAGAAAGAAATAACGTCTCTCTGGGTCGCTTCTGAGAGCTGGTTGTATCAGAATGCGGCGTAATAGCGCGAGTGGGGGAAATTGGCGCGTCCCAGATGTCGTTGAGAGACATGAATGGTCTGGTGTAAAGACGTGTTATTTTGCTTTGTTTGTTTGACGCGGGTTATCGTTATCCACGGCAGTCCACGCCATAAGTAAGACAGTCCCGAACTTGAGTCAACTCATTCTAACGTTTGTTGTTCCCTTGCAGTCCTAGAAGGCCACAGTTTTCTCTTCATTCGCCGCGTACTTCACGCCTTCTTTTATAACCACACATATGTCCCATTCGTCGACACCTAGCGCAAGCTCAACTAGGTTAAGTATGAGATGGTTATCAAGGGTAAGTCGCTGCCACAGACCGGGTAGCATACCAAGCGGCGATTACGACGGTTCATCAGTCACTCTTATCCGTTGAAGAACGTCAGCCTTGGGAATCAGTACCTGAAAACGTCGATAGATACCTACTTCGATGAAATCGATGATGCGGATCAATTTCAAGATTCTGCCGAAGCAAGATCGTGGTCAGAACTTCAGAACGCACACCGAACCATCGTACGTTATATGTTGTATTTATTCTGTTTTTAGGTTATTCGATACTTGACCCTTCAATCCAAGATAACGGAGGAACCATCTTTCCAAGCCGTCAGGAACCCCACACATGTGATCTGCGATCATTCACAAATCCTGGGAACCACCATGGCAGACGGTTTCTTCTCTCACCCATCCCGGAGGAGGCTCGCATTATCGCGAATACCTAATAATTTGGAACCTTGAAATCACCAGCTATTCGTGGGTTAGGGCAAGTCCCTCGCATATGAGGTGTTGTTTGAGGATAGCAAAGAGCCAATCCTCGTAGATAAGGAGATGAGAAACATGTTCACGGACTCCTTGATTTCCTTTCTTTTGTACCGTGGCGCTGTTATGAAAGCCATCCGAATGGTGAAAAAACCACATTTTTACTGCATTACCAATGCCATCGTTATTACCTCGTGAACACGAGAGCTACCTGCAAGAGTTACAGAAATAAGTACGAGGAAACTACTTGCAAAAATAGTAGATTCTGAAGCATCATTTTCTGAAGCCTGGCGCACACGTCTGGATTGAACCTTAAAAGACTTGCGGGTGGAAGTTGGGATAACGAAGTAGGCAACCGCGAGACATTCTTTGAAACTCGAACGATCCACGCACTTCCCGGTATTCGCGATCCCAGGGCGGGGCTTTTCACTATTGCAGTGGAAGACTTGAATCATGTTTGAATAGCCCAGGTGCTATAAGAACAGGGTAAATAGCATACAACGGTGTGAACTAGATATCCGTCGCTATACATCCGGTGGTGCCCAGAGTACACAACGCCCACTCGCGTTTCCTGTTGCACATCTTTCGACAACACTTGGGTGGGAACATGTTACAGCTTGTGTAGCAGTGATCCTGAGATGAGAAAATTAGATATTGTCACCCGAGACAATCAGATCACTTACCAACTGTCTGAGAGTCTCGCAATCAAGTCACCCTAAAAGTAAAAAGGTCAGCCAGTCAAACGGGTCCAGCAAATGTATGGATGAGTACCTTGCATGAGTATATGTCCAGAGAGTGATTCAAGTTCCCGATCTAAGATGCCATCAGTCAGACGAAAGGTTGGGTCCGGGTATAACAAATAACTGACTGTGAAGTGGGGGAATACGTCTGGGTTGGGATTCCAGATCGCACGAAGAATAGTCACCCATTTGCCCTGGAAAGGTGTCAGTAAAGGAGAAAGGAGTAAGATAACGAACCTGGCACTTACTGTCTGACAGTTGTGTCTTATGCGGCTGAACGGTGTGAAGGAGGGGAAATTGGTTGATGAACTGTACTTCGTGGCATCCAAATCCCATACTGCAAAGCTGTCAGTATTTTCTTGACGCACGCAAATATCACCCACATCTTATGGTGTCGTCGTAGCTCGTACTGACGATACCTCTCCCTCTCGGGTCCCAGTATGCTGAGCTCACCGACTTTCCATGAGCGAATTCACCGCGGACAGTACCCTGGCCTTTCTTTGACTCGACCAGATTTTCGACAGCGTCTTGGCTGAATTGATATGGCCCAGTTGCGGAGGTGAATTTCTGTAGTTTCCTGCTGTCCCACACCCTTGAAACTACTGCTGAGAAAAGAAGACAAGGGCATAAGCGATAGTCATATCTTACTTTAATAAACGGCTGTTCGACGCCGTGAGCAAGAAATGCGGACTTGTCGGGTTGATGCTAACGGTGCCAATCTTCGCACCCGACAGACCATACCAACATGCCTTGTCCTTGTGTTCTCGAAGATCAAGATGAGTGAGGCCACCGGAAGCGTCGGATATCCACATTTCGTGACCACCAACCGGAAGGTCTATACTTGTGATGAGGTGTTCATTTGAAGAGAATATCTCTTGCGAGATCCCCGAGACGAAAGACAAGCGGCGTATTGTACCATCGTATGAGGCTGTAAATAGCTAAGAAACATTGTCAGTGCAGTCTTTCCAGGATTAAGCTAGGTCCTTACACTATGTGCGTCAACTGGGTCGAATTTTATAGATGATATTGACGATTTGGCAGAAGCAGGCCAGTGACACTGGAGGCGCCAATGTTTCCCGCCTTCATTGTGGTCTGCAGAGATGTCGCCGTCTTCATCTTCAACCTCATCTGCGGGAGCTCTGGCGTCCCAAATTCCAATTTGACCATGTTTATCTGCATTCATATTAGCGGCCTGCCAATGATTTGAGCACGGTACCTTACCACCAAAGAATACTAAATCCTTGGTAGCCTCGGGGTGGTAGGCAGCGCTGTAGACTCTGTCTACAGTCACCTTGGCGCGAGACACTATCCTCAGCTTCTGAAGCCTCTTTCTCAATTCTTTGACTTCAGCTTCATTCTTCCGGTCTTCATGAAATACAAATGCATCCGCATCTGCGGTACGCTTTGGGAGCGGGACGTTCGTGACAGCTTGAAGGGACGATCGGAGCGAGCTGACATCTGAGTCCTCTAGTTCAGCCCCCAATGTAGTGAGATCCAGTTCCTGATGTCTGGGGCGTTTTGCGAGACGAGCTTTCTCCTCAGCCTCGATGCGCTCTTGCTCCTCAATCCGACGCCTCGTCTTTTGTTCTTCCTACAATTCGATCAATAATAAATGCTGGAAGACTAAGGTCGCACGGGCGCTCACCTCCCGTTGTTTCTTCTGGGCAGCAGTTTCGTTTGGATCCACGATCTCCTTCTTGAGACGTGCACTCTGCCTACGAGGGGCTTCTACAACTTCACGCTCTCGTTTCACCTTCTTCGCAGGTTGGATGGGCTTCGCTCTTGTTCTGGGGGCAGGCTTGGGTTTGGGCGGAACGCCAAGTTGAGTAACAGCGTCCTTGAGATCAAGCTCCTCCAGGAGCGCGCGGTTGCGCGCGATGTTGGCTTCACGCTCAAGTTCGCTGGAGTAGAATGCTTAGCCCTGTGCGCGAAATATGAAGTGAACTTACTATGCTGATAACTCGGGCATCGTGTATGTAGGTAATTGAAGACAAGATCCAACGGTATGAGACCAATCAAACGCGTCGCGTGACGTCACAGTCACGCGCTTTTGCGTCACGGCCCCTGTCTCTTGCTTACTAGTGGTGACAGAACATCTTCCTTCACTGTTACATTTTCGATATCGACTACGGTACAGAAACAGCGGATACAACGACATGATCATGAAGAGAAATCGCTAAAAGAAACATGTAGGCAAGCCAGTACTTATCAAAATGACGTAACACCAGAGAAATATAAAGTTGCGCAGGGGGAGCAGATATCGAATAGATATAATAGCTGCGGACGTGACAAGAAAGCATGTGCAGGACAGCGATGATATAGCCCGACAATGTTCTAAGATATCAAAATGCAGAGACGAATCAATAAGGTGGGGCGTCGCAAAACAGAAAAAGAAGAATGCCAGCCGGTGACGAGCAACAAGGGATAGCGGTGAAAGAAGGGACACGTCTGGAGGCAGGAAGACCGGCTAACCACCTCGGCTCAAAGGTATCTTCCCTCCTAAATAACTTCAAACACGGAAGTTTCGAGAAGCCTGAACTGAGTCGTATCCTTCGAATTCTCGCTCCACCCCACAATCTCCCTCCAGTTGACCGAATTCGCCTCCTTCTCGCCTGCGCCTGCAAACAGTCCCACATCATCGTCCGTTAATCCGCGAAAGATAAGAAACAGGCGCGTGAAGACGCAGGGATCAGAAGTAACTGAAATGTCAATTGCTGCAGCTATCTTCGAGGGCGAGAGGAAACGGTAGGCAATGTTTTTGTGGGCTGAAAATGCAGAGATGTTGTTGCTGTGCACGTCAATGTCAGTGTCAGCCATATCAGACGGATGACATGAGAACACGCACTTGATGAAGTTAGTTCGCGCATGCATAGACATGCCCAGCTGATCTAGGACGCTCATAAGGTGGGGCACGAAATCTCGGAACGTCATAGCATATCCGTTTCGGGGTGCAATAAAGTCATTAGGGTCGACCATCGCTGGGTCGGGTCTACGTACCATGGAGTTCAATAATGCGGAGATGAAAAGCATGGCACCTACACTGCTTCGTAATATAACGACGTCGTAACCATCTCACTCTCAAAATGCTCGAGCGCACCGCCAGGGTGAACGCGGAGAAAATACTTGACTTTGGTTTCGTTAACTGGTTGCGCAGGGGGCCATGTAAGTTCAAGCCTCCATAGCGGGTTGATCGAGAGAATGACATCGCAATACTGCTGAGCAGGTGAAAGGATGCTCAGGTGGCATTTGACAGAAGAAGGCTTGGCGGCGGTCGTGAGCTTACTCATGACCCGCGAATCGAAGAGAAGGTCGGGTGGGACATCAGGGTTGACTATACGGGTGCCTGTGAAGTCGACAGTGTGGGTGCCGCCGTCGTGCACTATATTCAGCTTGCCCCAGTACTGGCCATCGACGACGGTGCCGTCTTCCATGCGGGCCATGTCGACGTCGTCAGCAGAAGCAACTGTTGTTTCTAGTACCACGTGTTGGCCGGGCACGAGCTCCAGGTTAAACGTGGCAGGCATTTCCGTGACCGGCGGCGGACTGAAGACATTTCAAGCAGTGCACGGCTAACTCAAAAGCGTACTTACGGTGGTGGCCTATGACACAGTTAGCTTAGACTAGTTTGTGGTGACGGCATCAAACTTACGGTGGTTCATCAGGTGGCGGAGGGGCGTCGCTTACAATCTCCACCCGCAGCCCCTGCACGCCCATCACCGCAATTTGGTATGAATCCTCACCAGTCAACTACTCATATCTGCCATGAGCCATCCATATCAGAAATAGATCTCGATCACTCACATAGATATAGGGCCCGGAAACCAGCCGCTGGCAATGACGTCAGAATATATCATCCAACCCGACGGCGCCAACTTACAGAGGCATGTAGGGATGCGAATTCGACAGGAACACGGAGGCCGAACATGGCATCTGGGGGAGGTTTTGTCCAATCTCTGGCAACTGCTTCGAGTTCCTGTGCAGGAACAAATCAGCCAAACTCGGGCAATGACCGCCGCCACTTACGGGGAAACTACTGGGCAGCTGTGGCGGAAGACAAAAGATGTTACAAAAGAGTATGAGGGTGAATGAGGAATGAACGTACCATTCTGACTGTCTCCATGTCCTCGTAGGCAAGTGTGAGAAGTCGCTGTCGTGCAAGGGCCATTTGGGCCTGCCTCTCGCGGAACTCGCTCTCCTTGTCGCCTTTTTTCTTGAACTTTCCCCAGAAAGATTGAGAGGGGAGACTAGCGCTAGTTGATCTGCGTGAAGAAAACATTTGAAGGGTGATATGGGGGAGATCGATGACCTTTTCTTACGCTGGAGAGAGAAGCATAGCTGAAATAACGGAGGGCTTGGGATTAGAGTATGAGGAAAAGAGTCATGCCAAACTGAAAAAGGATTTTTGATTATTAGCAGGTCGAGAACACGCGATAGAAACACGAGGCAAGGAGCCAATTGCTGTAAAAGATAGATCATCAGCAAGTTGTCATCAAGCGCTCGAATCAATCCCAGGACCCGGACTCACGAGAACTTTCTTTAGCGACAATGGTTCAATGATAACCCACAGCAGGTAACCCTTGACCCGACTTCGATACGAGTCCGACAAAGCACTCAAACCAATCATTCGATAAGATGTGACTCGAATATCCAAGCTGTGTAGATGGCGTGGCACGTGGTAACAGCACCGAACATGCACATCGGTCCTTTGCTGGCAGCCAAACCGAACCATCAAAATCATGTTTCGAGCTGTCCTCCGCCAGAAAAATCTAACAAATGCTTTACGCTTCACAGTAAATCACAAGAGTTTTGTTTCTACAGTTTTACTCTCCCGAACTTGGGAAAATGAGACTGTGGCCACTTTGCGTCATGAAGCGAAAACCCGAGGTCTTTCGACGTGA
>QFEX01004631.1:37629-54582 GCA_003316505.1 Suillus alpinus
GCTTACTACAAAACCTATATATGGGGGCCCCACCGTTAACTGTTTGGTAAGAATTTCACGCTACTAGTGGATAGTTTTGGATTGGGATATTCGTGAAACCGACCCGCGTGTGGTTCGTGCCCGAGTGTATGCCCGGCCCACTGATAGTGATCCTGTTCCCGTCCTGAAGCTTGCCTGAAAGGTTGAAGTACTTGGAGGACTTCCGAAGGGTTTGCTCGAATGTCAATGTCATGTGCACCCGAACAACGCTGAATTTCAATATTTTCTGTACTTAACTTGTAACCTCGTTGAAACTTGGTCGAGGCACACCTAGGTCCTAAACTAGCTAGCTAATACTACCCCCCCAACGCTAATAATTTAAACCTCGAGATGGCTATATGGCCCTCCTAATCTTCACACCCAGCCCTCATCATATATACAACATTCAAACTTTTTGTATCTGTTTTTTGCAAGTTTTTTTTACTTGTAACTGATTACCAATAAGATGCTTAATAATATTTCATACATAACGTTAGGCATTTGGGACGTACGAGGTCAAACGTTGACGCCGTCATGCTGTTACTGGCCACGAGTTTTTAGCGCGTTGTTTCTCGTCGATAATGAAGTTCGGGTACCACATGACGACATCATACCTACCCCTATCCCCATGAGGAACAACTATAGTGAGCGCTAGCTATAGTTGAAATTTTGGAACGTTGTCGACGGGTCTTCGATCGACGACGTCCTAATAATAGGGTTTCAATTGTAACACGCTGTCCCCAGCAACCTTGTACAAGTCCGTAGAGGAAGCACTCGTCGGTCAATAATTTTATATCCATGTTATTGCGCCCTGCGTTGTCTATTGTGAATACGACATGACCAAGCGTCCATGACACTACTGTAGTCCTAGCTATCAACAATGTATGGAACATGCTGCATGCCCTGAATATGATAAAAACCTGATAACAAAAGAGACTCGTGTATGTGCGTGATTCCGAATGCTTGCAAAACCATATGAAAATGAGGGAACAATGAAGATGTCTTGCCAGTGGAGGGAATGCGTATTTGATCGTGGGTGTGGAGACCAACAGCCACCAGGGTCATTGGGCTCGTAAACGCCAAGGTCAGCTACCGCGCTCCAACGGGACTAGCCCGTAAAAACAAATAACGCATCAATGCGACACAGAAAGGACTGAAAACAGTGAACGATGAAAGGGGCAGGCAGTGCCTGCCAAGGGAGAATAACTAAAGGAACTTCCACACAACTATTAAGGGTCAGGTCAGCCAGGAACATTGAAGCAGATAATGAGGCAAGACGTACTGGGAACTTCACCGACCGAGAGGTCACTGATAGCTTCAAAGGCACTGACTGACAGGTCGATGGAGTTCGCGTTGTCACAAGTAGGGCAGTCATCAGCAATGGTTACCACAACGGTCTTGCCGTTGGACTGGTTGGTAATTTGGACCTGTTGGCCACAAAGAGGGGAAGAATTGCCAGAGTAGCCATAACGGTCCTGGTCCATAGCGCAGATATAGTCAGAATCAGCGTGGACTGTTCCACATGCGCCTGCGTTGTTGTTCTGGTAGAAGTAAGTTGCACTGTAATGCAAGATTGAGTATTTGAGCGATGCTAAAATAGGATATATTTACAATCCGCCATAGTTAAGACTGCTGTCGCTAGAACCAGTCGATGGCGCGGTTGTCGATACTACCTTGGAGGAAGACGAGCTGGGGGTGTATGCGTGCGTTGTAGTGGGAGCGGGGGCAACGTTGACGGGGGCACTGCTCGTAGTAGGGGCAGGAGTAGCCTTCACGGTGGTACTGCTCGAAGAGGACGCAGGAGTAGAAGCTGTTGGTGTCGATGAGGGCTCATCACCGCAACCACCATCATCACTCCCACCAGTCGACACAAGTTCACCATTGCTGCACGTGACGCCAGAGGGCATCTGACATTGAGAGGGAAGAACGTCCACGCTCTCGTTGGCCTAGATAGATGATGAACAAATTGATCCAAGAGATACAACATAATACAAACAGCGAGGGGGTGGCAACAATCAGTAAAGAATTGCGTGTTGTGCTGGTTTTGGCACTGGATTGCGAGATACCTGCAATGGTAAGTGTCATAGGGCTGGGAAGTGACATAAGCACACAAAGTCGTAATCACAGGGGAAGATTGACAAACCTCGAGAGCTGCGGTGTCCCAGCCTTTGGGGGCAGTTGCGCGAGGAACGACGCGGGCAGAAACTGCTGAGGTAGCAATGAGGGTGAGGAAGAGAGTTGCAAAGTTGGAGATCATGGTGAATATTATGATCTAAATAGGAGAAAAAGAATGAAGTTGTGGAGAGAGCGGGGGTGAAGACGAGTGTTCGTGATCAACGAGTGACAGGACACCAAAGGTCCAACTATTTAAGGTGAAAAAAAGGGTGTTAGCACGCACAAAAAGCGTGAGTCGGTTACGAGGAACCAACGTTATGAAAAGAGGCAAGGAATACGTTTACCTGACGGTAATTGAAGGGAGAAAGAAAGAGGCAGGAGGAGAACGCGGTTATTACTTCCGAAATCAGTCTTTCATCCTTTATCCCTTGTATATCCAGATTAATAAACCTTAATTCCCACGTCATGATCGCAAGGGTAAAACGTTGCCTCCATTGTTTTCACTAAATAATAGTATGAGACCGAAGTGGCTGGGACCGTGGCTCAATCACATGGTGCCCATTGTCGCTGGGTAACGAGACTTTGATGTAGTAAGATCATCTTTTCATTCCCAGAAAAAATTTCCTTCTAAACAGTTCCCCGCAGCAGTGCATGGCTACGCACATGTTGGCCGCTTAAATGTCCACGAATCAAAAGTTCTACTCTAAATTAATGATTATCGAATTAAATAATACATTGTTTTGAAAATAATATTTTAGAAAAGGGGGTTATCCCGGCATGTTCCGATGACCTGTCATCCCCTTAGCGCAGTGCACAGTCTCGTCTCTACGAAGTACGATTGGAGCATAGCTGAAGCGAAGTATCACCAGTTCAAGTCATGAGTGAGTTTTCAATCAATGAATTTTCCTACTTCTCCCCTAACTTGGCATTCAAGGTGAATTCACTGAAAACCCCTTCGCCTCAAGTCATTCGCTCGACACGAATCCCTTTGACGACCCATCAACAAAGCAGGCTGCACAAAACGACGCCCATTTTGATGATATCAGCAGACGAGAACGAGACTTAGAAAGACGTGAACGCGAACTGAACCAGAGAGCAGAGCATATCCGTACCCATGGACGCAACAATTGGCCACCGTGTATGCGTCAGACTCCCCATTTCATCTCAACGTATACTCATACTCTTCATACCAGTTTACCCCCTCATTTACCATGCCATCTCCGAAGAGATTCCAGAGGCTTCAAGACCTTTGATCACTCGCTTGTACCAGCTCTGGCTTGTTCTTTTAGGGACCCTAATCATCAACATGGTCGCTTGTATATTTCTTCTAATTGCTGGTTCAAGCGACGGCGGAAAGGACCTCGGTGGAAGTATAGGGTGAGCAAGATTTTAGTGTGTATTCTCTTCCTCGCTCAATGAGGCTTAGATACATGTTCATCATCACGCCTCTCTCATTCTTGTTGTGGTATAGGTGAGTCATGCATGATACACCAGGGTCTCCCAAATTTACGCCTCTTTAGGCCCATATATAACGGCTATATGAAGGTCAGCATCATTTCAGCATTCTACAAGCATTTTCTAAATTTGACGCGTCGTGCAGGAGCAAGCACTTTATTATTGTCCGTCAAACTTACTTTGATCCTCTCGATCACGCTAAGCAGCATTTCATTTTCCAGACTTCTATTTCTTCTTTGGCGGTTTCCACCTTCTCTTCAGTGTTTACATGTGCGTGTATGCCTCGCAAATCACGACTCCCAGCTGAATGTGTTTTCATTCCTCGCAGGATCATCGGGATTCCCAGTACAGGTTCCGCAGGCCTTATTCAGATGATTCAGATGTACGCACAAGGCCACTGGGCCGCTGGCATTCTCGGCACAATCGCCACTGTCGGGTGGACAGTGCAAGGACTAGGGAATGCTTTTTATTACCGTCAGGTACGATGACCCGTGCACAGTCTGCGCAGCAGCGGTATGACCAGGGACACTTGCAGATATGGAACCATCACTCAGCTGCTGGACACACCATGGACAAGGTGATTTACTTTGCCATACGTTTACCAGGTTTAGGGTGCTGATGTGGTCCTGCAGGCTAAAGCAGAGCTTGCTTCTCATGGCGCGAAGGCATACTTCACGCGTGGCTGATTTCAACGCTTCCTTCTCGAATAGTACTTACTGGGTCATGTGGCGAATGCGTCGTGCATGTACTTACACTTACCTCTCCGATCACGAACTCTTGTACGAATTTGAGCTGATTGATCGCTATAAAAATGGACTCCCTTGGGCGATCGGATCAATGAAACAAAACTTGTGTAGCAACAATGCGCTGGATGAAACAAGAGAAAAGTTGGACCATCCACTGGTCTTGCACTGGCAGTGGATGGTCTGAGTAATCTGAGTTTGAAAATTGAAGATTGATCCAAAAGCGTCGGGCTTCACTTGTTTTCTACAACCACCACCTTGGTCAGTCCCGTCATTCTATGCTTCCGAGTCGTGTGCTCACCAGTTTTCATAGCCTAAAAGACCAAAAAATTTCATAAAAAAGACTTTAGAAAAAAAAGCGGTTACCTTGTTGCCTCCTGTGTATGTTCCTCTCTTCTTATCATCTCCGTTCATCTTCATTATCAATCTAACATCTTCATGTCCGCGCAGTCGCAGAAAAAGTCCTCAAAGCAGTAACGACCCCAAAACCCAGAAAACCAAATATGTCTTCGTCTTCCGTTTCCGAGATCGTTCCTATGGTCCAACCCGAGCCTGCACCTGCCGGCCCAGCTCCAGCTCCATCTTACAACCCCCAGACTTCGGTCACCTCCTCTCCTTCTGCCTCGCTTTACGTCGGCGAGCTTGACCCTACCGTCACTGAAGCCATGTTGTTTGAGATCTTCAATATGATCGGTCCGGTTGCAAGGTGCGTGTTTTAGTCACCTTGTTCAATTGGATTCTGAGGCGTCGTGGCACCTTACAGTATTCGTGTCTGCCGTGACGCCGTTACGCGTCGCTCCCTTGGATACGCATACGTCAACTATCTAAACACCAGCGATGGTACGTCGGTCATAACTGTTTCATTCTCGAATTAATTATCTAATCTAATCTCATTAGGTGAGCGTGCTCTCGAGCAGCTCAATTACTCGCTTATTAAGAACCGTGCATGGTAAGTAACTAGCACACCACAAAGGCATGGAACCCATATTCACATTCCTATCAAAGCCGTATCATGTGGTCCCAGCGTGATCCTGCTTTGCGCAAAACTGGTCAAGGCAACATCTTCATCAAGAACCTTGACGAGGCTATCGACAACAAAGTAAGCGTTTACGCTGATATTGCTCTGTCAGAATCTCACAGGTTGTCGTAGGCTCTCCATGACACGTTTGCTGCCTTTGGTAACGTGTTGTCGTGCAAGGTTGCCACCGATGAGCAGGGTCGCTCGAAGGGATATGGTTTTGTTCATTATGAGACTGCCGAAGCTGCCGACTCTGCTATCAAGGCTGTCAATGGCATGTTGTTGAACGACAAGAAGGTCTACGTCGGTCACCACATCTCTCGCAAGGTTCGTGTCAATTATCAAAACATTTGTTCTTCTGTTTAGTGCCGCCCCTGTTTTCATAGGAACGCCAATCCAAGCTCGATGAGATGAAGGCCCAATTTACCAATCTATATATTAAGAACCTTGACCTCGAGGTCACGCAAGAGGAGTTCGAGGAGCTCTTCAACCGGTATGGCAGTGTGACTTCCGCGGTCATCCAGGTCGACGATGAGGGCAGGAGCAAGGGCTTCGGCTTCGTCAACTATGAGTCGCACGATGAGGCCCAGAGAGCTGTTGACAACCTCCACGACCTTGAGATCAACGGCAAGAAGCTCTTCGTCTCCCGTGCCCAGAAGAAGGCTGAGCGTGAGGAGGAGTTGCGCAGGTCTTATGAACAGGCCAAGATGGAGAAGCTCAGCAAGTACGCGGGTGTCAACCTTTACATCAAGAACTTGGAGGATGACGTCGATGATGAGAAACTCCGCGCCGAGTTCGAACCGTTCGGTACCATCACTAGTTGCAAGGTCATGCGCGACGAGAAGAACACTTCGAAGGGCTTCGGATTCGTATGCTTTTCATCACCTGACGAGGCTACCAAGGCGGTTGCGGAGATGAATAACAAAATGATTGGCTCAAAGCCATTGTACGTCTCTCTTGCTCAACGCCGCGAGGTTCGCAGGCAGCAACTGGAAAGCCAGATTGCTCAGCGGAACCAGATCCGCATGCAACAGGCTGCGGCTGCTGGAATGCCAGCGCCCGCATATATGGGTGCTCCCCTCTACTACCCCGGGCCTGGCGGTTTCCCTCCTCAGGGTCGCGGCATGATGGGTTATGGCCAACCTGGTGTCATGCCGCCACGTCCTCGCTACCCTCCCAGCAACGGCCAAGCCCCCGGTATGCCCATGCCCCCTTATGGTGCACCTCCTCAGTATGGCATGCCTGGATACCCCCGTGGAGGTCCTCGTCCTCCCGTTGCCCGTGGACCTGGCTCGTCCCCCCCTAATCCTAATGTTCCCCTTCCGCGTGTCAACGGACCTCCGGCCAATGGTGCTGCTCCTCGCCCTGGTCCTCCCCAGGGCGGTGCGCCTCCACCTCGTCCTCTTGCGGGTGCTCCTGTTCCTGGCGTTCGCAACCAGCAGCAGTACAAGCTCAATCCTCAGACCCGCAACGCTGTTCCCGTTCCTGGTCCAGCTGCTCCTCCCCCAGCGAGCGCGGCTCAGTCGGACGCTGCCGCCATCCAGTCTGCTGCCCTTGCTAATGCATCTCCTATGGAGCAGAAGCAGATGCTCGGCGAGGTCATTTACATGAACATCCTTCCGTAAGTTGTGATTGATTCAGTTGCGCATTGTCACTGACATAGCTTATCTTAGTGACCAACCTGAGCTGGCTGGCAAGATTACTGGCATGCTGCTCGAGATGGACAATGCAGAACTCTTCCACCTCCTTGAGTCCCCCGATGCTATGGCTGCCAAGGTCAACGAGGCCCTCGCTGTGCTCCATGATTTCTCAAAGGATGAGGTAGCTTGAGAAGCATGAGGTGTAGCTTGGGGCGGTAGGGTTATTAGTTGTTTCAAGATGTTGTTTTCTGGAGCGGATTCTCGGCTCGTCCTTTCTTTTCACGTACTTGCTGTGTGGCATGTTTATCATCTGCGACTGCTGCCTCTTCGACATCGCTTTTTCTCTCCGTCATAGGTATAGGTGGTGGTCAGTCCTTTGTGTACTTAAAAAGGAACAGAGGTGATACAAATGCTTGTGTCGTGTGCCCGTGTGATTTCTCCTAAATGCTACAACATAATCGTCATGCCAATCATTAACATGAAAAAGTAGGATACATGAAGGGGGTATGGTACTTTTACAACGCCCGGACAGCAAACAAAATAGAACATGGAAATATGGAAAGGAGTCAAGGACGTTTAGCCTTCTTGATTGCATGCACAATATGGAGGCGCGAGGAAGCTCGGACGAGCGGGTAGTACAGATCCTGATGGGCTTCTTCAATCAACTTCTTTGCTTCCCAGTCTCGCATTCCTGCGGACAAGAAAAGAGGCTTCATCGCAGGAAGCATGATGTCATAGTTCATCCACGCTAGCTGACCGATACTGAGAGCGACGGGATCTATAACAAGATGATAAGCTCGAACAGGCTTTCGCAATGCGTTAATTGATACCCTTTGGCCAGAATCCTATAGGTATATTTCCTTCCTGCGAGACAATCCTATCAAACGCCCCAGTCGATGCAACGAGATTGGAGAGCTCCGGAGGAATTCCAACGTCGATGCCTTTGCCACGCAGGCACCTCCTGTAGGTCTCCCACAGTGTGAACCAGCCACGCATTCCAGACGGCTGTCCGGAGCGGGTGAAATGTGATGCGGTTTTCTCATCCGCGATTGGTTCAGTGTCGGGCTCAATCAATATGACGAGTCCTCCTGGGCGAAGCATCCGTGCGATTTCATGAAGAAACCGAGGATAATTCTCTATCTGTGATTCGTAAGTCAGGGCGAACCAAACCACTGGTATGGAATTTCTTACTCCTGTATGCATAAATCTCGCATGGATAACGTCGAAGTGCTCGCTCGGGTATGGTAGATAAAACTGATCCAGATCACAGAGCTCAAACCTAATTTTGCATTAATGACAAAGTACTACTTGGGAGAGGAGATAACCTACGTGCAGTTGGCAGGCACTTCACTGGAGGCATGTGAGTGATATCCATTGATAGTTGATAAGGAGTATAAATTACCGTGGTTGAACGGGAGCAAGGTCGACACCTATCACTTCTGCTGTAGGAAATTCGTCTGCCAGGTCGATAGCCCTGTAAGGTGGTTATATATACCCGGCACAGAATTCCCAGAATACTCACCAAAAACCACCACCGGTGCCCAAGTCAAGGACACGACAACGCTCCTGGCCCTCCTTTGGTTTCAGTATGTCAGCGATGGGGCCAACATAGTTCTTTCCATTGAAGAGAAATTGTATGGTTTTGTGTTGAAGTTCTGATCGCTGGAATAGGAACGATGTCACACAAGGATGCCACGTCGCAGAGGGAAACAAGCTGACCCTAACTTCTTCCTCGTCTGCGGGCAGCATATACCTGGAGCTGAGGGCATTGAATCTCCTGCCATGTATTTGGCGAAAGAATTCGGAGTCATCCTCGCCAACATAGGTAAGTTGGTTGAGAGGGAAGATGACGGGGTAGTTGAGACGCATGTGCAAGCGCTGGTGGACTAAAGTAACATAGTGCTGTTAAATGAGTATTCCCAAGTCTTATATCCCAGTTGAAAAGGATAACGAGATGGCACATAGATGGCTTCCATGTGTGGACAACGATGTGATTCTCGCGAAAAGGTTTGCGGTTATACCGCGGAACTTGAATGAGTGATTTGAAATAGCGCAATCCTAATCCTATTTGACAGGACCGGCTCAGGTTACCTTCATGTCATAAATCTGGAGATGTGAATGTGATGCCAAACTCATGAACTTTATCGTATTGGCTTGATGTCATGCACAAATACGGTACGTGTGGAATCCCCATGCCACCCACGGTTACTGCTAGCACTCACAAGGAAATGACCACCCGGATCTACAACTTTAGAATAGTCAGTTGACAGGGCACGTATGTGTATTCAATAGGATACCACCTACGCATCTGAGAAACATAGCCCCCGTGATGACCTGGAATAATCTTGAATTGGACTCCACCCCTTGATTTCATGCTTCCGTCCACTTCACCTGCCTCTGCAGCATTCCACAAACGGATATTGTCTATCGACGCACTGGTACGCGGGGCCTCAACTTCTCATCCCTGTCAACGTCACGAGCAAACTCACCATGCGATGTGGCGGCCATCAGGGAAGGGTACCACACAAGAAACAACACCCGAACTCGGTGGATTGCGAAGACTCTTCAGTAATCTTGGTGTGCAATTTGGACCAGAGCGACCGAGCGACCGGACATCCCAAACATCAACTGTTCCATTTCGGCGCCCAGCGTAAATATGCGACCCGTCCGTGGACCAACAAGCCTGGGAGACCGCTTTAAGGACGCGATAGACAGTGAGGAAATGCGAATACGTACAGAAACACACCACGGTGGTGTCTTTTCACTCATCCAAAGTCTTCCGACACCTGTTCCTGGTGTATTGACTCGTTTATCCCAAAGCATAATCTGTCCGTCAATTGCGGCAATCATTAAAACATCTGGAGAAAACGTTGCACTATTGGAAACATGTAGCAAGGGTGGAGCGTTTTTCGGAGGTGCGACGGAGCTTTGAGGTGACCGTACTGCCTGCTGTTGGCCAGGGTGAGGTGCCACATCAGGGACGGCCAGGTTCGACTTATTGTCCGCAATTGAACCGTCCCTTTGTGGAGCCTGAGAACGTAATGCCCCGAATTCGTCTGCAGGTGGGTTCTCGTTGTCAAATTCACCGTCGGCATCCGGTTCACCATCAAACAGGGGATCAAAAGAAGCATCAGATTTAGCATCTGCGTCTTGCATTTTGTGGTTTGAAAGAGGATCAATAGAAACGCCAGATGATTGCTTGAATTGAGCGTCAGTGGTATTGATCAATGGCTCCGCCTTGACGGCCCTGGAAATATCATTCTCCCTAGTAGGTTGTGATACCGAGTAGGAACCATAGCTTCCCGCGGAGGATACAGGGTCGGGATGGCATGGGGAGCCGAGTGGTCGAACAGCAATAGCAACAAGCTGCGCGCCGTGGGCAGTAAACTTTCGGATTGCTTGCCCGGTGTTCAGATCCCATTGCTGAATATCCTCAATTGAGTAATCACTGACTCCATAAGAATTATAACTTACAGTTGCTTCACCATCCCATCCCGCGCTGAAGAAGCCTTTCTCGTCATGATCAATAGAAAGTGCTGAGATAGGTCCTCGGTGTCCGTTCGCCAGGACATGAACCAAACGGCCCGGACCATGTCGTACTGTAAAGAGATTGATGTGACCACGCTGCAGAAGTTCCCGATTCAGTGTTGTCGGAAACATTATGCTGTTTAGAAAGCATACGTTAGTTCCTCCTAGAGCCCAAATTGCATCGGAATGCATTGCTAGACTATAAACGGGACATGGAGAAGAATCACCCATCGGAGGATACCCCGATTGAGGAACGAAATCAGGGTTTTCCCACCAAGATCGTATCTGACCGGCTTTCATGTTTCCCTCGACGACATTGCAGTGGTGTCTTTGTGGTGCTGTTAGTGTGGTCTTGCCATTTACGGCGGCGAATACATCGTAGTCACGAATGAATCCATCATCCGAACCGGTAAGGAGGTGAGTCATGCAGAAGGACGAAGCAAGTGCATGTGTGGGTACTGGGTGGGGTATAGCGCATATTGCTTCCACTGTGAAAGTTCGCGGTGGTAGTTCGCTGTGAGATTGTGGAAATGCCAGTGCCTTCTTTCGAACACTTGCAGGGGATGGTGATCGCTGGTGAACTTGAGGCATTACTGGTATTTAGCCACAAGTATAAGCAATTCGATATCATGGATTTGGAACTTGGAAATCTGGTGTACCTTTGGGCGGTTCAGGGGTTGATGGCTTGGGTGAAAGCGAAGCTGATTTACTGACATCCGGTCGGACGATGACAGACGGCGAAGAGGGTCCAACACCTAGATGGGCATCAACAGGAGGCTCTGACTCGTCGTCGTCGTCATCGTCATCATCTGAGTCGTCCGAAGGGGAGTCCTGCACATAAAACGTTAAAAGCCAATGGTAACACACAATTAGGATCTACCTCGTCTGCATCTGTTGCTTCATCTACCCCATTCTCCAAGGCACCTAGCAGGTCCTCGTCGATATCGTTCTCTTCCTCCGCATCGCCATCCGTTGTTCTTGTCTCGAATTCAAGGTCATCAATAGTTTCTCCTTCAGAGTCGCTGTGAGCCATGTTATGTGCAAGATTCCCACGGCAACTTCACGATCATACTTGTCCTCACCTGCCACTGTCATGGTTCTCGCTGACCTTGGCCGTAAACTTAATGCTGCCCTGTCCTCGCTCAACAGAGCGCCTGTCGTTGACGAGAAGGCACTTTTATTTTAAATTCACAAATACGTTCACTTACAGTACTGCCGCACAGGTACTAGATGCAACGCTCAAGGAGATCACAGCTGCACTACTAGAATCGGATGTAAATGTCAAACTAGTCGCGTCACTACGACAGAAAGTCAAGGGGAAGGTCAAAGCAGCTCTGGATGGCTCGGAGAAGTCAAAAGATTCCAGCCGGAAGAATCTCATACAGAAGGTGGGCACTCCTGTCAAATATTATACTGGTGTTTATGCCACTTGTAACCTAGGCTGTCTTCGATGAGCTAGTCCACTTGGTCGACCCAGGGGTCGAGCCATACAAACCAAAGAAAGGCCAACCGAATGTTATTATGGCCGTGGGTCTTCAGGCAAGCATCTCTCTCAACTTATGGTTATCCTTTTACCCATCTACGTTAAATTCAAGGGAAATGGGAAGACCACCACATGCACAAAACTGGCTGTCTACTATCAAAAACGTGGCTTCAAGTCATGTATTGTCTGTGCGGACACTTTCCGCGCTGGCGCTTTTGATCAGACCAGACAGTCTGCAACCAAGGCTAAAGTAGCCTACTTTGGTTCATACACTGAAACAGATCCAGTCGCCATTGCAGCCCAGGGCGTTGCTAAATTCAAGAAAGAGCGATTTGAAGTGATCGTTGTTGACACATCTGGTCGTCACAAGCAAGAATCTGAACTGTTTCAAGAAATGGTAGAAATCGGCGAAGCCGTCAAGCCCAACATGACGGTACTGATCCTCGATGCTAGCATAGGTAATTCTGCTCTATGCTCCGATCACAATGGTCACTGAATCCTGGCTCCAGGACAGGCCGCTGAGGCACAGAGCCGGGCGTTTAAGGAGAGCGCTGATTTTGGTGCCATTATTGTCACCAAGATGGACGGCCATGCCAAGGGTGGAGGTGCCATCTCAGCGTATGATCATCTTTAATAACTGCTTGGGTTTCCTGACTTCTGACATGGCTCAGTGTCGCCGCAACGAAAACACCGATCATTTTCCTTGGGGTTGGGGAACATCTATATGACTTGGATCGATTTTCGCCGCAGCCATTCATATCCAAACTTCTTGGATTGGGTGATATGCAGGGCCTTATGGAGCATATGCAAGATCTCGCCACCCAAAACCCAGACAAACAGAAGGAGATGGCAAAAAAACTCGAGGAAGGTAAGCTCAGCATAAGGGACTGGAGGGAGCAAATACAAAACGTGATGAACATGTACGTTATTCTTAAAGTTTATTTCGTAATCATAAACCTTGCACTAGGGGACCAATAAGCAAGATTGCCTCGATGATACCAGGCCTTCCCCAGGAATTACTTCAAGGTTCAGACGAAGAAGGTTCAATGCGAATGAAGCGCATGATCTATATCACTGACAGCATGTCATCGGCCGAGCTTGATTCAGACGGCTCGTTATTTATGGAAATGGGGAAGGATGGTAAACCAGTGGGACTCACATGGAGAGTCACGCGTGTGGCAAAAGGGAGTGGCACGAGTGTGCGGGAAGTCGAAGAGCTGCTTTGTCAGTACAGGATGATGGCCAACATGGCCAAGCAAGCGGGTGGGAAGAACGGATGGTACGGGTCCGATCCTCGCTTGCATTATGATTGGATTAAGTGACAGCCGCAGGTTACAAGCGATGCAGAAGATGCAGAGCGCAGCAGGGGGGCGTGGGCGTGGAGCCAACGGCATGCCTACCCCTGCACAGATTCAAGCGATGCAAGTGAGTGAGCGATGTTGATATCTTAGCGGGGTTTGACCCTTCCCTTCTAGCGCGCAATGCCTCCAGGGATGCTGCAACAGATGCAACGGCAGCTAAGGAGCGGCGGTGGCATGCAGGAGATGATGAAAGCCATGATGCAGGGTCAAGGAGGTGACCAATTTGATATGGAAGAGATGCAAAGTACGACAAAGTCCTTTTCCGATCGATTATCATGTGCTGATCTGCCGATCGTCGCCCCAGGAATGATGGGACAGATGAATAATGGTCTCGGCGGCCTTGGAGGGCTGGGAGGGTTACCTGGCATGGGAGGTGGTATGCCAAATCTCGCGGATATGTTTAAGATGATGGGTATGGGCGGCAACGCTGGACGATGAATTCCAAAATAAAGTTTAAGTTTCTGAGAACCATGTACGAAATATGTCACTCCTGAATTTCTCTCTGCTAATACTTGACTAATACAGACAACTGTGATTGGCATGATCAGGATGGCTATTAATATAGTGCAGGTCTGTTCTATATCAATCAAGGGTCGTGTCATTGGCAGTGCACGTCACTTGATGTCCTACGAGGTTTTGTTCCTTGCCTGCTGTTTACTCCACTCCTTTTTGCGGACGGAAGCGGCGTTCTTGTTCCCGAATATGAATGCGGAGGTGCGCTTGTCAGCTCCAGTCTTCTTCGAGATCACAGATGGCCCCGCAAAAAGAAGCTGGAGACCCCATATCAGTGTGCCCATGCTTCACTAATAAAATCTTTGAAAATACGTACCACCCAGAGTCCGAATAACCCGACAAAAGATGACCCTAAAAAAATGAAGTTGCCAAGAGAGCCGACGCCGCTTTTATTGTAAGAAAGGAATGAGAGTAGAGCTGAGGCAGAAGTGACAGGCACGAGGAGTGGATGGGAGTTCACATGGTCATCCCGCTGGAAGCCCACAGGCGAAGCATTTGGTATCTGTGAATGCCCATCATCAATGGAATTCGAAGAATGCAATTTCTGGCAAGACTTCTCACCATTATTACCAGAGTGAGTGCGACTGCGCCCATCACAATGCCTAGTTGTGCCGCAAGGAAGGATTCAAGGGGTGAGAGTGCACTTCGTCCTCCTAATGGTTCCGACATGAAGAGGAGAAACCTTGGGAACAGTGACAAGCTTGTAGAAAACACGAAAAAGCTGCAATTTAAGTGGAGGTTTCAATACAATAGTCTCTGGGAAGTGGCAGGTTGGCTTTACAAGGCCGCTGAAATCCAGGCCCAAAGACCTATTGCCCCGTCTTGACTTGTAAGGTTTTCATCAACTGAGTCTACGTTAGTTCCATCGTCCGAGCGCGCTGTTCGTATCCTGCTCGAAAAGTCTTCAAGTTCAATATCGTTGGACATTAAGTTTGACGTCGACAACTAGGTTCTTGAGAAAGAGTTGTCACTTGTACGTAAGACAGAGCGTGACTTAAACTTAGTTTGCAACGTGTTATTCTGGGCAACCAGGGGCAACCCCCACGCTGCATCTCGCAATGCGTATACAGGCGATTCTTAGCCTCCTTTCGTCCACACCTTATGTCCAGGAATACTTCAGCATCACTCACAATGCCTTGAACCATCTTGGTAGCATTTCCCCGTATCATCGTGCTCGCCATTATGATGCTTCAGAAATCGATCCAGAACTACCTATCGACTGCACCGTTGACCAAGTAATGCTTGTGAGTTCCGATCATGCAGTAAACGCCGTACAGAAATGACAAACTAATCACGAGGTAGATGCACCGTCATGGCTCTCGTGGTCCCGTTGGCGAGCACAGGTACATAGGGCGGTTAGTTCAAACACTCTATGACGCAACGGATGTTATCCAGGAAGCAGAACTGCCTCGCGAGCTCGAGTTTTTGAGAGCAGGGTATAATTCCAGCCTGACGCCGCATAATTTGACTATACTTGGGCGCAAGGAACTCTTTGATCATGGCGTTGAGTGAGTCTGGTTCAATTTCATCCGAAGGCAATAGTTATAACAATGACACACAAGGTTTGCATTGAAGTATCCACACCTGACAACCGACGTCATCCTATCTAGCGATTCGGATCGAGTGGTCGAGTCTGCACGTTGGTTTGCGCTGGGTCTCTTCGGACTTGATCCAGATGTTCGCATTGTAACTGTCAGTGATACAGATGATCCTGTTTCTTGGATCACCCCTGCACCAGGACCAGCTTGTCCCAAGTTCGACTACAGTTTTGGAAGGCAGGCGACGTTGACGTGGAGCAAACATTACATGCCTGTAATCACTGAGCGCCTAAACACGCTTCTACCTGGAGTTGGGTTCACTGAAGACGATATTCATGGGGCTTTGTTTGCCTGTGCCTATGACTTGGCTGCCCATGGTGTTTCTCCGTGGTGTGGCGTTTTTCGACCCGACGAACTGGCCAATTTCGAGTAAGATCAATTGATTAAGGGTACATAGCTTTCTGATGACAATTCTCATCGAGGTACGAGAGGGACATCTTAATGGACGCTTCGTGCGCCTACACGTTACCAGATAACATGGCCCCCCTCGTGGGGACGGTGTTTGTGAATAAGCTGATTGAGCGGTATGCATGTGTCCTATATTTCACAACAAATAAATTCACATCGTCCACAGCTTCACAAATTCTAAGGGAGACAGCCGCCCATTATATCTTGAATTCGGGCATGATGTTACAATTTTGCTTGCTCTATCTGCCTTGGGTCTAGCAAAGTAAGCGCCATGCTCATCCTTGGTGACTTTCTACGATATCAATTTTTCAGGGATGACCCACCCCTGTCCCCCAATGAGCTGCGTCCCAGCCGGAAGTTTAGGACATCTGAACTTACACCTTTCGCCGCCAATATGGTTTGGGAAAAATTCACATGCACAAGCTCGTCAGTGTTACACTGATCAATGAATTCAAGCTTGGAATTTTTATATTTTCTCCAGATACGATGGACCTCAAATTCGCCTTATCCTAAACGATGCTACCTTGCCCTTGTCTATTTGCGGTCAAGGCATGGATCCTACACTTGGGACATGCTCCCTCGACACTTTTGTCAATGCGAACCATTACAGCACAAACATTCGGTTCCGGGATAAGACCTGGAATGCGACTTGTGGTGTTTGAATCGACGAAAACAATAGAAGGTCTTCTTGCCCTTATACTAGGCATTTCTGTCCTGCGGAGGTCGCAATTTAAATGTAAGACAGTCTCCAAGTATGATACTTGTGCACTTCTGTTGATCAACATACAAGCTTCGCACATTTCGTGTACGAGCGTTTTATTTCACACACATCTACTACAACTTACATACATACTGCGATCTCATGCATACCTCCGCACTTCTGTTAGTTACTTTACACATTTCGTGTGCAAGCCTTACATGTGACACATATCTGTTACTACTTGCATACATGCTACAAGCTCATGCATACCTTCTACCATTCTGTTTGAGGTTTGTAAGCCATACAAGGCAGTATGTAACCGGCCATACACGCCGCAGTGATTCTTTGTTGAGACCAATCCGTCTATATAAAT
>QFEX01004634.1:2418-15330 GCA_003316505.1 Suillus alpinus
GATACTACCGCACTTCTTGACGAAATCACCGCTCCAATGCAAGAGCTCCCAGTGAGAATTCGGGCAGATGACAGATGGGCATGTCGGAAATTTCCTGGCGGCATCAAAATGCTCACGTGTTTTGATCTACTGACGGGGCATTAAAATCAAATCGTAATTGCTATCATAATCAGAATTAGAATTTGATTCTAGATATCTAAGCTGAGTTTTAATATGATTACAATCAATTTCGTTGCTGCTGATTGACCAGATTGACCATTGCACATATTCTGCCTCTAATTTGCGTCTAACATTTCTACTACTGTTTGTACCATAGATCTGTGGTGTATTCTCTCATGCCCCGGGCTTCGGAAGATGTCCAGTGCCAGACATGTGGCGCGACAATGCCAGCACGCGGGATAATGTCCCATACAAGGATGTGCGAAAAGAGGCAAAGGCAAAGGCAAGAAGAGGAAGAGCTCACAGAGGTCCTTCGAGAGACTCGGAAAAAGCGTAAGCATTCAATACTAAATTCATGCACGTAGATTCATCTCGAATGACTGTCGTTTGCCAATGTTTTAATGATATCAGGTCGACGTCAGAAGTTTCAGATCGAGAGTCATGACGATGGGCGGGCACCTGGACCATCTCGTGCTGTGGAGAATTTGGGTGAACTTTCAGCTGCTTCTGTCACTCAAACTTTCTGTTTTAACTCTGAATCCAATGGCTAGTCAACCCAATCACAATCTGGGCAGTGCAAGATGGAGCTGCTATTCGGGAAAACCAGGAAAATGGTGAGTTGTTTCAAACTTTCAATTAAAATGACCCATCTGTACAAGAAGCTAACCTCCTATATTTGAGACATTGACATGCATGGATTGTCACCCCAGAGCCATCCATCATCCGTAGATTTCGTCCCAGTGTCCTCTGACCACCAAAATCATGATGACGCCGGTGGTGACGCCGATGATGGCGTCAATGATGATGCACCTCCGGCACCTCGGCTGGACGATATCAAAATTGAATATCATCCACATAGCAGGATACCTTCGACTGTTCATTCGTTTTCAGATTTTTCTCGCCGCCGTCCTACAGAGGATACAATGCCTCATAGCACCTCTCCGTGGGAACCATTCCGCACACGGCTCGACTTCGAGGTCGCAGAGATTGCACTTGCTGCAGCGATGACGAAAGACCAGACCAACAGGCTTTTTGAGCTCATGCGCCGCGCTGCGAGCGCTAAAGAAGATTTCACTTTGCAGAGTCATGATGAAGTTCGTACATTGTGGAAAATGGCATCCGAACGATTTACGCCTGTGAGTCGTGTTGGTGCATGTAGATTACGGTGTTAATAGGCCATCATGTGTAGTTTGAGACCAGTACAATATCTGTGCCGCATCAAGGTGAAGCTCATGAATACAAGATGTACTCCCGCTGTCTTTGGAACTGGGCACTTGACCTAATGCGAGATAGCCGTTTCGCACCGCATTTCGTGTTTGATGCTCAGCGTCTCTATAAATTTGATGGAGCACGTTTTGTGCGATTCATAGACGAGCCCTGGACTGCTAATGGATTCTGGGATGCACAAGTATGTTTCCAAATTTAATCTGTCATGGTACAGTATAAATACAGTTACAGTCGCGCCTTCCGCCGGATGCCAAGCCGCTCGCGTTCATCCTTTATGCCGACAAGGCCAAACTATCTTCTTTCGGAACTGCGAAGGGCTATCCAATTATTGTGCGGATTGCAAATTTGCCTGTTGAGATTCGCAATAGTACCGGTGTAGGTGGCGGACGAGTTGTTGGTTGGTTGCCGATCGTGAGTGTCAGACTTTGACATGAATGTAATCATTCAATCACATCTTCGGAACAGGTTAAAGAAGATCCAAAACATAGCAAAAAGAAAAGTTTTGTGAACTTCAAGAATGCAGTCTGGCATGAGTCGTTCCTCAAGCTACTCGAGGCAGTCATAGTACACTCGAAGAATGGATATTGGTTTGAATGTTGGGACCACGTACAACGCCTTCTTTGGCCTTTAATATTGATTCTAAGCGCCGATTACGAGGAACAGTGAGTCTTACGAGGTGGTTTCTTTACACAGTGACTCTAATATGTAACAGGTGTGTTATGTCCTTAATTCGGGGACTTAAAGGCAAATTTCCGTGTCCAATTTGCTTGGTTCCTCGAGAACAGCAATCAGTATTCTCGGATGCACATCCGTTACGCACAAGTACTCGGTCTATCAATATTCTCAATGCAGCAAGATCAACATCGACAGAAAAGGAAAAAGAGCAAAAACTCAAGGCGTACTCGCTGCGTGACGTCGAGGTATGGTCTTTACTGGTCCAGGCTTCACACAAATTTACTTCTAGCTTCACAGAATTGTTTTTGGAAGGTTTTTTATTGTGACGTCCACCGAGCACTTTCGTTTGACCGCCTGCATTCCAATCATGCTGGGATGTGGGGTGATCATTTGTGGTCGGAGCTCCAGTTTTGGCTTAAAGATTTGGGACGAGAAGCAGTTGTTAAGATTGATGCGAAGTTTGTCTTTCTACCATAGATGGTTTCGAGGTGTCATTGACTTCATCTTAGTTTTGATGCTCTGCCAAGGTGGCGCAACCTCAAGCACTTCTCGCATGTGGTGGGAGTTGATTTCAATGATGGCTCAGCTCACGAAGACATATCAAAGGTGTTTTTTCAATTTGAAACGTGTTTTGTGATACTGACACCGTTCTGCCAGATGATCATCTTTGCAGCACAGAATGTCCTCAGCCGAGCTAACAGTGAACTTGGTTATCTACTTCTATGCTGCATACGTTGCTATGTTGACCTCGACATCTATGCAGCACTAGAAGTTCACACTGAAGATACCATTGCAGCCGGAAGGGATGCTTTGTCTCAATTCTCAACGCTCATGGATGTACGTTCAATGTCACGTGACATGCAGTACTTCTGACTGACGATTTTGACAAACCGTTAGCGATATATCGAAAAATCACAGCCTGAAACCAACAAGAGTTGGAATTTTCCGAAGAAGCATTTGCTCACACATTTGTTCGACGATATCCTTGCGAAAGGTGTTACGCGGAATTATAACACAAAGCCGAATGAAAAAATGCATGGCCCACTAAGAGCTATCTACCACCGGCAGACGAATTTCAAAGATGTTGCTCCCCAGGTACGCACAACAACGAGGCTCCTATGTCTCATGGTCAGATGCACTGATTTTGATCCATACTAGATCCTCCGCTATGACCACTGGCTGCTTACATCAACTTCTATCCGTGATGAGATCAATGACCTAGATGTGTATACTGACAACTTGAAAGCTGCTATAGAGCCTGAGGCAACCGAGAATCCTGAAGGTGTTGTAAATGCAGCAGCACGTGTACAGTTGGGCGCGAGGCAGGGTGATTTCTCCTTTTCAGACATCGAGCAATTGCATGCCACAGACAGGGCATTTTTTGGTTTCCGAATCAAGTTGAACCAATTTCTCAACAACTTGCTGCCAAACGATGTGATTCCCTTGCCAAACGAGACACGCATAAGATTTCAAGCTTGTGACCAGGTATGCATATAGCACATTCTATTGCCCATAATTTAAATACTGATATAACATGGTTTGCCAGATCGCAGAATTTCGATACCTCCGGGTGAATTATGAGTCGATGGTTGACTGGCGTTTGCAACGAGACCTCCTTCGATGTAACCCGAAATTCTTTGGGTCAGCAAGATATGACTGCGTCATGATAAAGACTGAACACCAGCCATTTTTCGCACGTCTCATCTACATGTTCCGCTGCAAAGTTGGGGGGACTGAACTTTCTCTTGCCCTCATCCATCCTTATGATGTCGGTATTGGTGTTCGCCGCAGACAAGACTTAGATTTGGGGCTCTGGCGGGTGCGAGCGAAACCTCGGTCATCTTCTGAATTCATCTTTGTCGACTCCATCATTCGTGGCGCTGCACTTGCCAGTGACCCTGAAGCAGTCAATGATTACTTCGTTATGGATACCATCGACACAGACATGTTCCTCCGCATGAAGGCACTTCAAGGCAGTTCTGGCTTACGCTTCCAGCATCGATAGACTGAGGTGCTATGTCACTTTGACGTGCATAACTTGCCTGTTAAACTCTTTCTAATACACAGCGAAAGAATGATGTTCGTGCCCACCTCCACCATTCCCCACGATCTCCAGTCTCCATCCTTATGTATCTTCAGTTTCGAAACATTCTCTGTACAATCCATCAATGCGCTCACCAACTCTTTCACTGCCACTCGAGCCTTCTCGGTTTATACTGCCCGGTCATTTCAATGTCTGTGCCTCCACGAGCATTGTCTTTCGCTGTTCCCCAGACGTGCATGGTGTCTTCTAATTATTTCACACCGCAACATTCAAATGGCTACCAGAAAGTGGGCATTATCCCAGTAACGCAAAGAGTGCGTTAATTCTGCTCCTCGTCATCATTTGCGCTAATCTAAATTTTCAGTACCTGAGCAGATCGGTCTAAGCGCTCCCCCGCTCAACCCTGCCCTTCCTCCATGAAAGGTTCCAATGATACCCTCACAATTCAGACCTCGGGCCCATGGCTACAAGTTGTCATTTTCTCCAAGTCTCTCTTTCCCTCTCCAGAATCTCCCTGTACGTCGATCTAGTCTATCAAGACAGCCACCGCCACAATGTCATAAGTGTCATATTCGGATGCATGTGTTGGAGAAGCCCTTGAACGTGAATGCACGCCAACTCCTGCACCAGTGTTTGAGGAGAAGCCGACAATAACCTACATTTTGTGCGTCTTTTGCGTTATCATCATCTGCATGCTGACTGCTCCGTTAGCTGAGGCCAAAAAGCGACCTTCCATAACCCTCAATACCATGTTGCCCCACCAGTAGATGTAGTTTAGATGTATCAGTCCTTGTAGCACCGCAAAAAATCGGATACAATAATGCGCTCGCTCTTAGTGCGTTGACTTAGTGTGTTAGATACATCCTTTCGTACTAGGGAGCTGATACATCACACTAGAACACGATATCAGATGCATCACTCAATCCTATTACAGTGCTAATACATCACACTTGGATACAACGATTGCAGCGGTAACACGTCGAATCAACAAACAATGCTGATACATCACATGCATCACACTTGGATGCAACGATTGCAGCGGTAACACGTCGAATCAACAAACAATGCTGATACATCACACTCGGATACAACGATTACAGCGGTACGAATAAACAAACAATGCTGGAGACGTGACGACGATAACTAATCTTCTGTAGCCAATGGTGGAGGGCACTCGATGGTGAGCGTGCCATCGGTATCAGCCATGCTCAGCGAGGTATCATCATCCAGCTCAGCAGATACGACAGCAGGGACAATGGCCCAGTGTTGTTTGAATTTTTCCAACATGGCTTTACGGAGCGCAGATTGTCGGTTTGCGTATGCTGCGGATCCTTCGCTGTCTGCCGATCTCTCGAAATGACGTGCCGAAGCCAGTCCAGACCACCACGTACCCTGCCAGGCTAAGAACGTCAGCACCCTCCGCATCTCTTCAAGCAACAGCAACAATTCTTCGGACCAGCGCGCCTCTCGTGCTCTTGCCTTGCACCACTCAATGCGAAGACCTGCCAGCCATCCATCAACTTCACAGCACTTTTAAATAATATCGTGATACGTACAGTCTTGAAGTCCCTCGTCATTGTCTTGCAGCACCCCGGGTGTCTTCCATATCCACGGTATATCGCGAGTACCTTCAGATTGTCCTTGGATGAAGTCACCCATGGGTCTCATATCCGTTACTCCGAGAGGGCGTAAGATATCGGTCCAGCCAACTTTTCCGAGCAAGGGAGCGAGGGCAATAAGTGCGTCCCGAGCGGCATCATATTTTGCCTTGCTGGCATGCTTCTTCTCAACCGTGTGATCGAGAGCAGTGCGCGCACGAGTGGAGGCACGTTGACCGCGTATATTCGCCATCTTGAATGTGTTGAGGTGAGCGAACAAACGAATATGCTGTCGAACATCATTCAATGCGTCATGGGATTGAGCATACCGGAGTTCCCATTCACATTCACGAAGCTTTTGATCGCAAGGAAGGTGTGGGTCGAGCTGGGATGGTAACCAGAGCTGAAATTGCTCTGGTTTGAGTGCTGCGACACTTTCAGAACAATGGGTTTCCTCTGCGGCGCGGATCGGGGCAACTGCGGGCATGTAAAGGACTTGGATTTGAGCCCAATTGTCCAGTCGACGTTGTAGAGCGTTGCTTTGATTGTATATTTTGGTCTTCTGTGTGTCGGTCGCGTGCTGACCCAAAGCAGAAATGTCTGCGGCCAAACGCCGTCTATCTGTCTCGTGAGAGGAGGTTCCCGGAAGATATTGCAATACTTACTGCTGATCTTGTAAGTCAATACCCGATGCAACGAGGATGCTCGGAGAGATGTCGGCGTGTAATGAGACACCTACACCAGCCTGTAAGTCTGCAGCCTCCTTCTCAGCCAGCTGGCGGCGAATAGCAGCTTGAGTCATAGCTGTTAAATGTCAGTTTCGGACAAACGAGTAGAGAAAACAACTTACGAATGACCCTGCTCTCGAACGGGTTGGGCTGTGTATTATCCTCCTCCCATGACTCAATTTCTGACTTCCACACAGAGAGCGATGGTGCTGGAATTGATTGTTGAAGTTCGTTGAGCTCTTCTCGATGAAGCTTGGATCTCCTTGAGGCTTCTTTGACTTTGCGGAGTATGCTTTGACCTGAAAATACGTGAGATTGAAAACAAAACAGTCCAGTCAGAAACATACCGAGCATGGTGACTTTTTTCCAATTCCAGTCCGAAAAATGGTCGTCCAAAGTATCGCGGCGTGCTCCTGGCCCCATTTCTTTGGTACTCGATGCCACGCGGTTAATGTTTGCCCACCCTCTCTCAGGTGCTTCTCCATCTGTACGTCCGACATTCTTCCCAAAGTTGAATGAGAACGCTGTTTGACATGATTGAACGTGCGCGTTAAGATGAAACTTTGGAACAAAAAAACGAATGAGCTTGTTTTCGCGGTTGAGGCGCAGTCGGGGTGGCATTGACGCCATGCGAGGCCATAGTTTTTTATGCCATTGGCAGGCGATGTCGTACGACAGATTGAATACTACCACACTGAAACCGACCATCACTGAAAAGACCAGATAGTCCATGTTTAGATATCTAGTGCTAGGCTTAGCTCCATGAGGCTCGAGAAATGATCAAAAAACACACCTTTCACCTTTCTGCAAATCACCGACTCCGTTAGGAAGTTTCATATCATGCCTTGCACAGTCCACGGTCCCAACTCCCGTGGCTGCAAGCCCCCTCGATGATTTTGTGTCAGCCATGTTTACGGCATTATGACTCACGCACGTGCTTTTCTGTGATAAGAACGGAACATAGTAAGTGTAAGTGTGCGCAGCAGTGAAATATGACTGTACCTCCTGTGGCTCACAACCACGCTCGCTCAGATACTGTTTGTACGCAGTCTCTTCGACAAAGTAGCATGAGCCAGCGTTGAGACTCGGATCAACATTGTCGCTCGAGACAAGCTTCCGCTTAAGCCGAAAATTGGCATCGATGGCGAGGAAAAGAGCATACTTCCATCTAATGAATATTATGAGTGAACACCCAGCAATAACTGCGCATCCGAACATACCTGGTATTGTGCGATGCATCCTCCCAGCCCTCGGGTAAATTTTTTCCAGGGTGAGGGCATGCTGGACAGAGTACGGCACATTCACCAGCGGAAGTTGCATCCACGCCGTTAGGATCGTGGCCTCTTCCTGCTTGCTTGAGCACCTTGAGGTGACGCCATTGACGAACCATGCGCATAAATGCTGAATAACGATCCTGAAATAGCGGTGAGCAGAAAATCAGCCAATATTAATGCAGACGTACCCTAATTGGTGTGGTGCTGGTATTATCTGTCCGTCTGGCGATACTATGGTAAAATTCATATGCGGATACCTTTGATTCAAATGTGAGGAGGTGGAAGAACTCCAGGAGTGCGAATGTAGCAGCGGTATGAGGATTTATCGCTGTAGCTGGAAACCATCGAGCCCGAATAAGCTGTTTGTAATGGATTTGGGCCGTCTCACAGCCACAAAAATCCAGGCCGATTTCATGAATACCATGGACATCTATAACAACGAAATCATCGCCAGCAGCAGGCTCGGGATTATAACACTTCTCTCCTGGATTGTGGCCCAGCTGGACGCGCAAGCCGAGCAGCTCCAGAGAGACTCGCACAAAAAATGTGCCACCCCACTCCTAAGGGCAAGTAAGTTGCCGAGTGCTGCGGCTCAATTGATGCTTGACAAACGCACCTCAACTCTATGGAGTGGATTATGTGCATGCCGTTGAAGCACACATAAACGACACACCATTTCTGCTCCGAAGCAATCCCGGCAGCGATAAAGCAATGGTTCTTCACCCTTGCAACTACATGTTTCTCGAGGGATTTCATCACCACGGCCCTCTAGACGGATCATCTCGTCTAGGTGTGAGGACCGTTCTGGTATCCACTGAAGCAAGGGAATGTTCTGTCAAACATTAGCTTGAAAACTAAGGCGCACTTCCAGTATACACACCGGTATTCTTTTTTTTTTCATGGAAGGTTACAACTCTGGCATTGGGTCCAAATTTTCGAAGGAATGGTCACCAGGCTCGCTTGGTAGTGTCTCTTCCCAGGCATCAAATGATCGCTCAGAATGTTCAGGACTTGGTTGCACTGTGTCAGGTTGAGATGCCATAAATGTTGTTCGTAATGATAGAGAGCCAGTATCACAGACGGCAAAAGAGCGATGGCGAAGATACTCCGAGTTGTTGTCTGAGCATTCTATGTACTGACTCAGTCGAGGTTTTTTGGATGGTCGTCCGCGCTTCATTCTGCTGCCAGTGTATAGATGTAGTTGAAACTGTAACACGTGTACTTGATTTGTCAGTACATCATCGGCCCAAGGGCAGCTGCACCAAGGCACGTGAGTTTTGGTGTCACGTGAGATGTTGAAAGTTTTCACTTAGTACTTACAGACTCGATTGATACCAGATTGATACCAAACAATGAACGGATTTGTGACACCCAAATTTCACCCTTTGAATGAATTTATTTCAGATCGGCGAGTTCGACGACAAAGAGTGTTGCATTTTCAGCTCGTGTCAGGCCCTTCTGAGTGGTCCTACATCCTGGAAGCGCAGATGGACGGCAGCTTGGGTTGGAGGCTGATACTGGTACCAGGAAGAGTAGGCGTATTGCTGTTGCCCTGATGCTGTGTATTGCTGGTGATTGTGTGGCAGTTTGGGCCTGCACTCGTGTGCCATATGAAGCAGGGTAGTACGAGGGCGTCTGTCCTGGCTTGTACTGATGCTGTGTATTGCTGGTGATTGCGTGGCAGTTTGGGCCTGCACTCGTGTGCCATACGAAGCAGGGTAGTACGAGGGCGTCTGTCCTGGCTTGTACTGATAATTTTCACGGTAGCCTGCTGCAGCAGCGTGGAGGCGCGAAAATGCACAAAGCAAGGTCCAGAACAAAAACAGTGACATGCAACGAAATCAAGGTACATTGAAGCAAAAGTATACTAGATATGGTTGACAACTGTATGGAGGCCACTCAACGCCAAGACTCAAACACTAAGACGCTTCTGATACATCATCTCCCCCATAGAGTGAGCAACGCAGAGCTCTGAAATCCCCTCCACATCGAAGAAGTACTCAATATCCTCCAAATACGCAAGTGTGGTGCTGAGATAACGACAGACCGTGTTGGCAGCATGAAACTCGGCTGCCAAGGAACCACAAAAATTATGGATTTCGTCTTGAACAGGGATGGCTTGATTGAGCAAGTCTCGGACCTTGGCCACCATATTTGTGATGATGGTTTGATCACCATTGTCAGCACGGTCATCTGTATATGTGATGCTTTTGACAAACTGAAGTAAGAGTGCCTCAGTGAATGCACAAGGTTCGTTAATCAAAGACAACATGTTGTCTTTGATCCTTTTGATAGCAAGCATACATCCCGAAAGATCCAAACTGTAGGGTGTTAATTTCATGTTAATTTCATTTTCTATTTATAAAATGACATACAATGTGTCGTTATCGTTCTCCTCACCATCGCTGGAATTGCCTGACGTCTCCAGCTCATCTTCATCTTCATCGGAGTCATAGCCATGCAGGGCTCTTGCAATGGCTTTCTGGAGCTCTGATGGCCCCGTGTTCTTTTCAACACGAAGTTCTCTCCGCCGGGTTAAGATTCTGTCTCTATTTCTTCAACCGGTTGATTGGTTAGGGACGGCCGGACACAATTAATAAAAGCAGTTAGACTTACTTTGCATAATGACGTCGGTTTTTTTCACGACTTGCTTGCTGTTTTGCCTCGAGTGTCATATGAATAGGAGGACGAGGCATAATTTTGGCTGCAGAGGTTGTAGCGTTGCGGCGGTGGTTGGTTGAAAGATTGAAAAGAAGTAGTAGCTTCTTAAGCATGGCATGGGGTCAGACCTTTGATAGTAGTCGGACCGAAACTAATAACATTATACCTAGCTAGCTATCAATACAAATACAGATCTATGATATCACAATGCAGTTAAGCAGAGGGCAACAGCTTGAATCAGGGTCCTCTTATATGTTAGATATATGCACATCATGCACATAGACACTACAGACAAGCTAGAACTCGGTTTGTAGTCAGACCGAAACTATGGAATTACAGCTACTCAACAGCGCAAAGCTACCGCTGACTTGCTGACTTCTAACTGCACAACATACTGAGGCATCCCTCAAGCAGTTCCAATCTCAAAGTTTCTCAGATGCTACTGTGATATTTTGACAATGAGAACGATAATGAAAACAATGGTGTATAGGTCCCAGCACCGTACTGCATACAGGGTACATAGATAGGAATTCGACTACCTAAATTTTGTATCAATACGCTTCGATGGTCCGTGCACTATGCGCACCCCAATGACTGCTTCCTGGCCAAACAGCCTTCATTCTTTTTTTCATTTCGCTTGCCCATCGACGCATACAGACACCTCGGACAAAAATTGTGGGTGTTATTGAAATATTCACATAATGGTTATGTCACTTACGATGAATAGTAGATGGCACCGCCAAAGTGGGCTACTGTCGAGGAAGAAAAATTCTTTCAGGCGCACTCAGCTAAATACCAAGTATGTCAAGCAAAGCGCAACTATACCGGGTTTTGGGAGCCAGTGTTCGAGGAATGGTTTGTGAAATTCCCAGAACGGCTTCGCATCTATAAGGATATCCCTCTCGATGTTGATTTGACAGTCGAGCAGAAGACTGTGGTTGGCAAGGCCGTTGAGAACCGTCGACAGGTACGTGACTCAATTCTTAGGTCAAATACGCGCCCTTACGAGAGATGTGGCATCAGCAAATTATGAATAAATTCAAGAATGATATGGGCTCATCTAAAGTTAACCGTCGCAACAAACACCGCAATAATAGAATGATGACCGCAGACACAAACACAGCGAGCACATCCGCAATCACATCCCTGATGACAGCCGTAACTAGTAGAAAGAGTATGGTTGCTCAGATGATGAGCAACACAAAACCTGTTCGTGGCCCACAGGCGACAGAGGCATTCTCAAAGCTGTTCTTCGAAGATGTGATCAAACCCACTCTTGATCTTGCCTTCGAGACAGCAATGGCCGAAGCAGAGGCAAAGGCTGCAGCTGAGAAAACCGAGGTCAAGATCCCATCTAAGCTATCGGTTATCAGGAAGCAAACTAGCGTGCTGTATCACTCCGCATCCGATGACGTCAAACAACAGGTAGCGGCGTTCATCGAGGAAGCCAAGCAAAAGAAGAAGAAGGAGTTGGAAGAGACGAAGGGCGCAGGGGTAGCTGACCATCAAGTGTCAGTTGAAACTAAATATCGGCGTGAATACAAGTGCTCACCTGCAACTCGCGTCTACAGATATGTTGACAGACTCCCTGGCGCCCTCACAGAGTTCTTCAATGAGCTTCAGAGACTCACCGGATACGTTTTCACAGTTCTTATGGGTGGCCCAACACCAGCCATGGGAGGGCAGATTGATGTCCAGAGCTTTCATGTTGGTGTAACGGAAGTTGGAAATCAGTTCGACCAAGCATATCCTGAGTTTAACTCAGGAATCATGCGGCCATGGAAAGAGTTTGTCAAACGCGTATTTCGTAAGTCGTGGTAAACCACAACCGAACGTGTCTGACTTGTCCATTGATAGCGGTTGCAGCGGTAAAGGAAGAAGGAAGTGTTTGGGGTGCAAGTCGACAACCAACACTAGAGCCGGATTTATTGGAAGACGTCGACAGCATCGTATCACAGATGGTGACCGACGTCACATCTGATGGTGCCTTTGAAAACATCACACGTGATACTTCACTGATGGCGTCATCCTCAGATATATCCACATTATTCCCTTATGTATCTGAACCGCTATCTGAACCGCTCAGATCCTTCGAAGTCTGTGATGATAACGAGGACCTCACTGTAAAAACGTCTTCTCATTTTTCATCAGTACCCCCATTATGTCCTTTGCATCCAATTTCTGCTTCTCCGATGGGCTTTGGCTCCAATACCGTCTCTTCAATGCTGGCCGCAGAAGGATTTTACGAGTTCTTGAATACGTACGGGACTCCTCAGGCAATTCCGCCATCGCAATCACTGCTACCTCCCACACATGGACCCATACAGCCTTCTACCTCTCTTATGCCAGAGCCACTCGCCATTTCTGTCAAGTCCCATCCACAGCCTAAGTCTACTTCCATAGAGCCGGCACCCGCATCTACCTCCACAGACCCGGCACCTGTGTCCACCTCCGCAGAGCCTGCACCTGCACCTGCCTCCGCAGAGCCTGCACCTGCACCTGCACCTGCCTCCGCAGAGCCTGCACCTGCACCTGCCTCCGCAGAG